>PVIH01019806.1:0-34310 GCA_004025045.1 Sigmodon hispidus
CTCTAAGGTATATAAAGAGCTCAAGAATTTAGAGCCCAAAACCTTGAATAACCCTATCAAAAAATGGGGTACAGATCTAAAAAGGGAATTCTCAGCAGAGGAACTACAAATGGCTGAAAGGCACCTGAAAAAGTGCTCTTCATCTTTAGCCATCAGAGAAATGCAAATCAAAACAACTTTGAGATACCACCTAACACCTATTAGAGTGGCTAAGAAAAAAGGCACGGATGACAGCCTATGTTGGAGAGGATGTGGAACAAGGGTAACACTCCTCCATTTTTGGTGGGAGTGTAAGCTTGTTCAGCCACTTTGGAATGCAATATGGTAGTTTCTCAGAAAATTGGGAATCAATCTCCCCAAGGACCCAGCAATACCACTTCTGAGTGTATACCCTAAAGAGGCACATTTACACTCCAAAGGTATTAGCTCAACTATGTTCATAGCAGCATTATTTGTAATAGCAAGAACCTGGAAACAACCTAGATGTCCCTCAACTGAAGAATGGATTAAAAAACTGTGGTACGTCTACACAATGGAATACTGCTCAGCAGTAAGAAAAAATGATACCCTAAAATTCGCAGACAAATGGATGGCTTTGGAGAATATCCACCTGAGTGAGGTATCACAATCTCAGAAAGATAAGAAGGGGATGTACTCACTCATTAGTGGTCTCTAAATAAACAAACAAGAACGAAAACCAAGCATGCCCAAGCTGCAAACCACAACCACTGAACAGCTTGGGATCAGAAACACCCTGGACTGACCCTTCAGATCCCACTCCAACTATAGGAACACATGACTCACTCTTGAGGGAGGGTGGACAAAACTGGATTTGGCCAGGAGTGGAGACTGATCCAAGCATTATTGGGTCAGTGGGACCATAGGACTGTGTGCTCCCTGCCCTGGGAGGGGATGGGGAGTTGTGGAGAAGTAAAATGACCTGATGTGGTGGGAGGGGGAAGGGACCTTGAATAAGGATATACAGGGATGGAAAAAAAAATTCAGAGGGAAAGCCGAACACAAAGTAAATATATGTGTAGCAATCTTATTTGCATTATCACCCTTGATAAGTCATGCTTATGATTTTTATCTTCTTTATAGTTATTGTTAACATTTCAGCATTTTAAATTCATTTTACTGTTTTTTTGATAAATACAAAATAAATAAAGAAGAAAAAAAATTTTTTCTCAGCTAAAAAATGTAAAAAAAAAAAAGAAAAGAAAAGAAAAGAAAGGGATTAAATGAGCTAGACAGATATTTAGGGGAAGAACATTCCCAGTAGGTGAACAATTAGGTAAGAAGGCAGGATGCTGTTTGATATATTTGTGGGCTAACGTGGTGGTGAGTGATGTGAAATGGATAAGGGTTAAAACAGAAGATATATTATTAGGCTGTGGAGTAAAGTATGTGTTGTGTAATAGACAAATATCTTTAATTTCAGTGAGTTCTGAAGCTCCCTAGAAGGTTTTGGGCAGAGCAGGAATAGTGCTACAGTGCTGTGAATTGGGAATAAAAAGAGGATGGTGGCTTTCACTGGGAAGTGGTAGGAAGTGATCACGTTCTAGATATACTTTGAAGGTAAGTAAGAATTTATGGATTGAATGTGGATATCTCAGATGTCAAAGATTATCTCAAACTTTCTGTCTTGAGCAGTTGAAAGTGTTGTGGGATTCCAGATATAGAAGATGTCACTTGGGACACAGAAGGATCCCTCATTCCAGGACAGCCTGGACTACATAACTGGACCCTATCTCTCAAATGCAAAACAAGTCCTCTAAAGACAAACACAAAGTTCACAAGACACTTGAGTTTTAAAAAAAGTATTACCAGGTAGAATATTTATCAAATGGTTAGGTCATGGAGGCAGAGTGACTCAGCTGATTAATGGGACATCTTAAAAGTGGGTTTGTTATATACAGCAGTTTGGCTTTTTCTGGTATGCATGTGTCTCCCTACACGCTGCCCTGTGTTGCCTCCAGACTCTGTAGAGTCCTTACCACTAAAAGAACACTAACTGCACACAACACCTGGACCTTAGAGTGGCCAGAGACCAGAGCTATGAGCTGAATAAACACTTATTCTTTTGGTAAAAGATTGATGTTTTTTAATTTTTGTTTGTTTTGTTTTTATTTATTTATTTTTATTTAATTTTTTTATTTTAGAAACCAACTACAGTTCTCCCTCCCTCACCTCCTCCCACTACCCTCCACCTTCCACCTGTGTTACACCCAACCACTCTTCACACAGGGTGATTGATGTAATTTTAAATTATGTGTATAAGCATATGGATGTGTCTCTGTGTGAGAAGGTGCAGGTGTTAGGGCAAGTGTTCATGGAGGCCAGAAGAGGGTGTCAGATACCTTGGAGCTAGAGTTACAGGTGGCTATGAGCTGCTTGATGTAGGTGCTTGGAATCAAACTCAGTTCTTCTATAAGAGTGGTACAGATTCATAATCACTGAGCCATTTTCTATCTCCTAAACCTTTATTATAAATAAACTGTCCACTTTGTGGTACTCAGTTACAGCAATAGAAAATGAGCTAAGACATGCTAACAGACAGAACACTATAGATTTCAAATGGGACTTTGGATGCAAACACTTACAGTTAAGAGAGACATAAGTGGCAGCATATACATAGTGGTTAAAGCCTTGAAATGAAATGCAATAAACTGGGGACTGAATGTAAATAAATAAAAAGCTGAAGGACTAACCAATGGGACCTTCTGTGTCAAGGTACACAAATGTATTATGGGGAAGTATAATATAATGCTCTGAAGAAAACATCTAAAAACATTTATGAGGGTTCCAATTTAGTTGGGAATGGATTCTCTAAGGAAGTGGTATTGAAATTGCAGCTTAAATTAGAATTAAGAAAGATTTATCAAGGTCAAATTTTGGGGTTAGGATGTGTACTTAGAGTTATTGAAACCATAATTTTAACAGATCAAAATGCAGTGAGACTATGCTGTGGCTGAAAGCTCTTTTCTCTTCTGGTTTCAAGTAGGCCTTCGTTGTTTCTATAATTATGATCTGTGTCTCTGTCTTCACAAGGCCTTCTTATTTGTGTTTGTCCACTCTATTTTATGTTTTTGTCTTTCTGATATGTGATCTCATTAAGTAGCCCAGGATTGGTGATCTTCCTGTCTAAGCCTCCTGAGTGCTGGCATTACAAGCATGAGCCACTATACCTGAATAACTACATCTGTTCCTAAGAGAAGCCAGTGATTAGATTAGAGTTTTTTCTAAATCTAGGACAATTTTATTTCAATATTCTTAAGTAATATCATCTTAAAAGAATGTATTTCCAAATGAGATCATGTTTTACAGTTCTGAATGTGCATGAATAGGGATGCACAGCATTGGTGGTGCATATCTTTGAATTTACTGTAAAGATGATAAAAAATTACTGTATTTGATTTAGTGGTACAATATAGCTGACCCCAACCTGTTTTCTTTTTTTAAATAAAATATTTTTTTTTCTTTTTTCTTCTTATGTATAAAGTCACATTTTCTATCCATGTATATCCTTATTCAAGGTACCTTCCCCCTCTGACTCCCTCAGGTCACTCTCTCTTCTCCACATCTCCCCATCTCCTCCCCAGCATGGGCAGGAGGGCCCAAGGTCCCAATATTGCTCAGTTGAGCCTCCACTCCTGGCAGAACCAGTTTTCTCCCCACAACATCAAGACTGAGTCAGGTATTCCTCTAGGAGGAGTAGGATCCAAGGTGCCAGACCAAGGTAGAATTGCCATTTTTACTGTGTTGATCCTACCTATCCAGGAACAAGGGAAGATTTTCCATTTTCTGATATCTCTTCAATGTCTTTCTTCAGTGATTTAATTTTTTTTGTCAAATAGATCTGTTACTTCTTTGGTTATAGTTACACCAAGGTATTTAATGCTATTTGCAGCTATTATAAAGGTTGATGTTTACTTTGTTTCTTTTTCAGCCTTTCTATCTTTAGTGTTTAGAAGGGCTACTGATTTCTTTGAGTTAATCTTGTATCCTGCTACATTGCTGAAGGTGTTTATCAGCTGTAGAAGTTACCTGGTAGAAACTTGTGGGCTAGTTATGTATATAATCATATCATCTGCAAATAGAGATAGTTTGACTTCTTCTTTTCCAATTTGTTTCCCTTTAATCTCCGTTCATTCTCTTATTGCTTTAGCTAAAACTCAGAACTATATTGAATAGATAAGGGGAAAGAGGACATCCTTGTCTATTTTCTGATATTAGTGGGATTGCTTTGAGTTTTTCTCCATTAAGTTTGATGTTGGCTGTCAGCTTCTTGTAAATCGTCTTTATTATATTGAGATATTTTCCCTGTATTCCTGATCTCCAGTGCTTTTATAATAAAGGAGTGTTGGATTTTGTCGATCGCTTTTTCAGCATCTAAGGATATGATCATGTGTTTTTTTTCCTTAGTTTGTTTATATGATGTATGACGTTTATGGTTTTTTGTATGCTGAATCATCCCTGCATTTCTGGGATGAAGCCTACTTGGTTATGGTGGATATTATTTTTTATATATTGTTGTATTTGGTTTGCCAAAATTTTGTTGAGAATTTTAGCATCAATATTCATGAGGGAAATTGGTCTGTAATTCTCCTTCTTTGTTGTGTCCTTGAGTGGCTTCCCAACCTGTTTTCAAGAGCCAGTTTGTTAAACTGGGTGTGGTGGTGTTTTCTATGAATGAGCATGTAGGTCAGAACAGGGAGTTAGCATGCTTAGAGATAGAGTTATAGACAGTTGTGAATTAGCTGATGTGGATGATCAGAACAGGTCTTCTGTAAGAGTATGTGCTGTCAAGTGAGGAGAGTTGTGAGGCCTGGTTAAGTCATTGTCCTAGAATGCATAAGACAGTCTTTCCTAAAATATACATGTAAATGATTTTTATTTTTATTTCTTAATTGTTATATGTGTCTGTGTATGTAAATGTGGGTTTGTGCATAGACATACACTGCCTGTGGATGTCAGATCATCAGACTCTCTGAAACTGGAACTTCAGGCAGTGAGTATCTGCTCTTGTCTTTTTCAAAAGCAGTAAGTGCACTTAACCACTAACTCATTTCTGCAGATCTATACTCATCTTTTCTAACAAAGTATATGTGGGAAATTCTTGAGATACATTTATCTCAAAGCTTTTGTGTCTCATAACATTTTACACATATTAAGCACTTTTTGAATGCTGGTTGATTAATAATGTTTTGTAGATACCATGCACACCAATGAACATGATCTTCAATAAGTCATCAGACATCATTAAACCAGAAAATGTCACTAGAATAAGATTGAGAATCACTAGAGATTTCTGTCATTGTATGCTATCCACTTAGAGATATGAATTTATAGCTGTCTACAGGCACTGTGTAGATACAATAAATTAGACATGTCATCTAGGAATATGGCTATGCTTTTTATATCAGCTCTGAGAAGGCTGAGCAAAGTGGATCATTGTGATTTCTGGCTAGCCAGGTACATCTGGAGAACCCTTTCTTTAAAAAATGACATATTGTATTCTTAAAAAGAAGATCTTACACACAAAGACCTGTTAGAGTATTTTGTGATAAAATGACAGTACAAAATGTATGATAGGGTCTCCTAAATTAGAAGGACTTTAAGGTAGAAAGCATGTTCTTGTTCTTGTTCTGCTACTCCTTTTTCATTGAGACATCAAGAAATCTTTTAAAAATAATTTTTTATTTTTTATGTGTATAGGTATTTTGTCTACATGTATGACTGCATGCCACTTGTGTAAGGATTTCCAAGGCTTGCTTTCACCTGGAATGTAACAGAGTCAACTATGCCCCTGGGTGTGTTCACACAAGTCCCCTCCCTCTTCCTCTTTCTCTGCTCCCTTCCGCCGGTACCTCTGCCTGCTGCTCTAATAAACTCTCGTGTGGTACTCCTGGTGTTGAGATTCCATTCACGTGCCACGTGCAAAAAACTAACATTGGTGCCATGACTCGGTGGGGGCTCCCCAGCCCTAAGCATGCATAGGCACTGGGGACCCCTGTTCGACCTTCCACTGGAGACCACCTTCCATCTGCCAGGTCGTGGACTATCCTTGCACACCATCTGCATTGATTGGTGAGTTTCCCCCTCGGTCAGTGTAAAGGTAAACTAGTCTCATGGAGAATCATGCTTCCCAATCTTCATTTGGTTGTGATTTGTTCCTTTTTGTTGACAAACTCCTGGCTTTTTTTCCCTGCACTACAGTTTCGTCCAGGGACCTGCCCTTGTTGGAGTTACACTGGCACCTTTCGTGGGCGTTTTTTTGGCTGGCAACGCCACGAACAGGTTGTGGGTGCATGATTTTGGGGACTGACGAGTCCACTTTATCTTGCTGTGTGTGGGTGTAATGTCCTGGCACTCTCTCTTCTGCCTGACGGGGCTTTAGAGATATGTGCAGTTGAGTTGGGGCACTGTCCGAGTGGCCTACATGTGTCTGCTGACGAGGTAGTCTGCTGTGGGCCCGCTTCCTTGTGGACTCAGTTTGCAGGGGTGATGACTCTCGCTTGCTGGTTCCATATTCCCCTTAAGTTTCGGCATGGGAAATAAGCCAGCTAAATCCATACCTCCATCTTCACCCTTAGGGTATGTGCTAGAGGTGTTGAGACCTCTTACACTTATGCCCTATTTAGATACTACCAAGCTGATCCATTATTGTACAAAGAAATGGCCTGGATATCTCCTAGACAATAATCTAAATTGGCCACCTAATGGTACCCTGGACCCTGATATTTTATGGGAATTATCTAATTATTGCCAGTGCACAGGCAGATTGAAAGAGTTCCCCTATATATAAGCTTTTTCTTACTTAAGTTCTAAGCCTTCCCACATAAGCTCTTGTTCTCCTGCTCACCTGCTTTTAGCCACTTCCTCAGACCCTGATGATTCTCATCTTCCACTGGATTCTGCAAATGACCCTCCACCCTTTAGACCTCAACACACTCCTACTGCCCCTTCCTCCCCACCTATCACCTGCTCTCAGGCCTCTAAAGATCCTGACCCAATTCTACCTCTTTGGGATGTAGTGGGCATGGATGGGATAGTTAAAGTTTATACTCCTTTTCCTTTGTCTGAACTCTCCCAGGTTGCAAAGAAGTTAGGCTATTACAGCTCAAATTCTACCACCTTTATAAAAGAATTTCAGTACATAACCCAATCCTATGACCTCACCTTTCATGATGTATATACAATTTTAATCAATAATCTTCTACCTGAGGAACACAGGCAAGTTTGGGAACAGGCCAGGATACATGCATATGAGGTTCATCAAACGAATTTAGTACACCCCCCAGGAACTGAGGTGGTTCCAGTTGTAGACCCACATTGGAATTATAATACACAAAGGGGAATTGTAGCCAGGGACAATTTTGTGACCTGCTTGCTGGCGGGTTTGCGTAGAGCTGCTCTGAAGCCAGTCCATTTTGAGAAACAGCAGGAGGTAATTCAAGATAAACAGGAAAATCCATCCCAGTTTCTAGAGCGCCTTACAAATGCGCTCTGGCAGTTCACAAATTTGGATCCAGAGAGCACTGAGGGCCGACAGCTTCTTATGACCCATTTCTTTAATCAAAGCTACCCAGACATAAAGGCCAAGCTTAGATCTCTTGAGAGGGGCCCATTAATTCAACAAGCAGACATTCTGGTGCTTGCATTCAAGGTGTACCACCAGAGAGATAAGAGAATTTGGCAGGAGAAATACCTCCTGCTGTTGGAGGTGATCAGGCCAGGTCCTCCATCACTGCCTCCCAGGGTGAGCAGACAAAAGCACTCGGAAAAGCACTCCAGAGCTTGTTTTCACTGTGGCTGCTTAGGCCATTGGTATCGCTCATTACCAGATCTGCAGAGGCCATCCAGGCACTGTCCTAGGTGTTATGGACACCACTGGCCAGGCAGCTGCTGCCCTGCATCAAAGGGTGGGGACACAGTAAGCTTGGATGAGGTACATAATGTCCTGGGCCTGGCCAAGGATGAATGATGGTGCCCAGGTCCTCTTAATCCAGCAAATGTCATCACGCAGAGAGATCCTCGGGTAAATATTGAAGTTTCTGGTTGGACCATTTCTTCCCTGGTGGCCACTGGAGCTTCGTTCTCAGTTCTGCAGGAGTATTGGGGTGCACCCTTTCTTTCAGGCCTTAAGATTGTCGAGGTGGGAGGCAAATCTATGCGACCTTATCAGACACCACTGCTTAATTGCATTTTTAGAGGAATTCCTATTACTCAGTCATTTTTAGTTATACCAAGTTGTCCAACAGCTTTAATGGGAAGAGATTTCTTAGCAAAAGTAGGAGCTTTCATTTCATTTAGTGATCACATTCCCCTGAACACAGTCTCGCCAGCTGCTCCAACTGTTTCTCTGCTCCTTTTACTATCCAATCAGCCTGTAAGTTCTACCCCTCCTTACTCCCTTCCAGCCTCACAGGTGGACCCACAAGTGTGGGACACGCAGAATCCTTCCATGGCTAAGCATCACCCAATAGTGATCCAGTTGCAGGATCCTACCAGGTACATAGCACAGGCTCAGTGTCCATCGTCACTGAAAAGTCTTCAAGGGCTTAAACTTATTATTACTGATCTCTTAAGACAACAGTTACTCCGTCCTGTTTCTTCTCCTTTTAACACCCCCATCCTTGCAGTCAAAAAGCCTAATGGTGCCTATCGCTTAGTTCAGGACCTCAGGCTCATTAACACGGCTGTAGTCTCCTCCCACCCTGTAGTAGCAAATCCCTATACTTTGCTGTCCACTATTCCTTCAGGAACTTCTCACTTTTCTGTCCTAGACCTAAAAGATGCTTTCTTTTCTATACCACTTAGCACCCAGTCTCATAATATCTTTGCTTTCACATGGACTGACCCTGAAAACCATCTGTCCACACAACTCACCTGGACTGTATTACCACAGGGGTTTAGAGACAGCCCACATCTGTTTGGTCAGGCCCTAGCCTCAGACCTGAAATGTTTGTCTCTCCCCAAATCAAAGATTATACAATATGTAGATGATATTCTTGTCTGCAGTCCCTCATTGCAGGATAGCCAAACTGACACTATTACCCTCCTAAACTTTTTGTCTAGCAAGGGTTATAGGGTCTCACCCTCCAAAGTCCAGTTGTCTAACCCCCAGGTCACCTACCTGGGCCTGACTATTACCCCAACCCACAAAGCTATTACTGTAGATAAGAAGCGGTTAATTAAGTCCCTGACAGCTCCTACTACAAAGGAAGAGATTCTATCATTTCTGGGAATAGCTGGTTTCCTAAGGTCCTGGATACCCTCCTTTTCCCTCCTAGCTCGTCCCTTGTACAAGGCAGCGCTAGGATCTTCACGGGAACCCCTTCTTCATCCTGTTGTAAATCCCTTTCAAAGACTCCAGCAGGATCTGCTCCAGGCCACAGCCCTCCACCTACTGGACCTAACTCGACCTTTCTCCCTGTATGTAACAGAGAAACAAGGCTTTGCTCTTGGTGTTTTGGGTCACCAGCTAGGACCTTCCTTTGCTCCAGTAGCCTGTCTATCAAAGAGATTAGATCTCACTGCTCAGGGATGGGCTCCATGCATACATACTCTAGCTGCTGCCGGAGCTCCTCATCCGAGAGTCAAAGAAGCTAACCTTTGGGTCATTTCTGACTGTCTTCTCTCATTATAACCTGTCCCACCTGTCTTACAAACCTTACCCCCTTCCCGGGTCCTTTCCTTCCAAGTGGCTTTAGTGGAAGATCCCATACTCACCTTTCAGGCTTGCCCACCACTAAATCTTGCCAATCTTCTCCCCTGCCCTAGCCAGGAACATACCCTTTCCCATTCTTGCACTGAAATGTTAGAAGAGCTACTGCCTCACCCTCTGCATATACAGGAGGGTGCATTGCCCCAGGCCACTTATACTTGGTATACAGATGGCAGTTCATTTTTGCATGAGGAAGTGCAAAAGGCAGGCTATTCCATCGTGTCTGACACAGAGACTGTGGAAGCTGGTGGTTTGCCTCCTCAGACCACAAACCAACAAGCTGAATTGATTTCACTCATACAAGCCTTCCAGCTGGCAGAAGGACAGTCTCTAAATGTTTATACAGACTCCAAATATGCTTTTCATATTCTGTTGTCCTATGCTGCTGTCTGGAAGGAACATGGGCTCCTCACAACAAAGGGAAGTTCAATTCTAAATTCAAGCCATCTCATAGCATTGTTACAGGCTTCCAACCTCCCTGAAGCAATAGGCATTATCCATTGTCGATCTCATCAGACAGACAGCTCCACCATTTCTAAGGGAAACAACAGAGCAGATCAAGTATCCAGAACAGCAGCCCTTCAGGGCACTGGCCTAAACTCACCATCTTCACCCCAGGGAATGCACGCACTACAACCCACGCAGCCACCCAATACTAGGGAGATTCTGTCCTATCTGCATCAGCTTTTTTACCCTGTCAGGTCTTAGTTCACTTCGTTAAGATTCATCTCCATCTTACCTCTGAAGATCTACAATTGTTAAAATCTACTACTGCTTCTTGTGCAATTTGTCAAAAGACTGATCCTAATTCCAAATACCGTAACAATCCCTTTCCTACTCACAGGCCAAGGGGTCTATTCCGGGGATTAGCTGGCAGTTAGACTTTTCTCAAATGCCCACAGTCAGACAGGTCAAATACCTGTTGGTATTCATAGATACATTTTCTGACTGGGTGGAGGCATTTGGGAAACATAATAAAAAGGCTCAAACAGTTTCTGACATTCTTCTTCGAGAAATAATTCCCAGGTTTGGAATTCTTGCTTCTCTTCAATCTGACAATGGTCCAGAGTTTACCTCGCAAATTTACCAAAGATTATCTAGGGCTCTCAACATTCCCTGGCACTTTCATATTCCATACCACCCGCAGTCATCTGGCAAAGTGGAATGAAATAACTGTTCCTTAAAAGACATCCTTGTTAAGATTTCACAAGAACTCCATTTAGACTGGATAAAGTTGCTACCTCTAACCCTGTTTAGACTTAGAGTTCTTCCCAAAAAACCTATGAATATCTCACCCTTTGAACTTCTGTATGGAAGACATGTTTTATCACCTGGACTGTCTGCTAAAACCCCATACCTTCCTGACAATCTGCTTCCTCCCCTCCTCCATCACCTGTGATTGCTTTTGTGGGGTTTTGAAGATGACTCCCTCCCCAAACCATGCTCTGATTAATCCTGCCCACTTCAAGTTAACATTGGAGATCAAGTTTTACTTTCCTTTCCAAGCCACCGACCTTCTCCCCTCACCCCAAAGTGGACAGGACCATATAGGGTAATTCTGACAACTCCCACAGCCACTAAACTTGAAGGCTTCCCACACTGGATTCATTTGTCTAATCTTAAACCTTTTATCCCTCTTCCTCAAAGTAGCCAGGCAAAAGACCCGAAACCTTAAAAAACCAGCTTCAATCCTGTCTGAGCTTCCTTTGCAGCTGGCCAGAGCAGAAGCCAAGATGGTAAACAAGGGGCCCCAGGCAGTTTGCTTGAAAAAATCCAGGTAAACAAAAGATCGTTCAACTCTGCAGTTGAAGCTGCCACTCCCTGAGGATGCATTGCAGGTAAAACAAAAACCATTCCCCACCCCCCTGCAGGAGTCCAGGTAGGCAAAATACAGGACACTTTAATCCTTTCCCTTTTCCAGACCTAGCAAGGATCCTCAGACCTCAATATGCAGGCAGCAGACAATAAAACCCCTTAGCAGAAGAAAATAACCATTCACATACTGCAGCTAACTGAAGGTTTACTTCCAAATTCCTCTCTCCCTCCTTTCCTCTTAGCCTGTCACTCCCAAAGCTCTATCACTGCAGACAATAGAATCCCTTAGCAGAAGAAAAGAACCATTCACACACCGCAGCTAACTCAAGGTTTACTTCCAAGCTCCTCTCCTCTTAGTCTATCACTCCCAAAGCTCTATCACTTACCCATATTTTTTACTGAGCTCCAGGAAACGAGAATTCATGGCCCTGTGATCCAAATCCTCAATTCTGCCAGCAAGATGAGCTGAAGACTTTTCCATCTTTATGTCAGCAGGAAGTAGACAAAGACCACGACAATGACCATGTATATATATATATATATATATATATATATATATATATATATAAAACAGAATCAACTATGCCCCTGGGTGTGGCTATGCAAACATTGGCCCACCCACCCTCTTAAAGAAAGTGCTCACACAAATCCCCTCCCTCTTCCTCTTTCTCTGCTCCCTTCCACCCATACCTCTGCCTGCTACTCTAATAAACTCTCTTGTGGTACTCCCAGTGTTGAGATTCCATTCACGTGCCACGTCCAAAAAACTAACAACTTGTTTATGTGGTAATCACAGAGGCCAGGTGAGAATATCAGATTCCTCTGGAGTTTCAGAGAGTTGTGAGCTGCCATGTGGGTGCTGGAAATAGAGAAAGTGAACATGATGCTCTCTTGTCTCCCCATTTTTGCATTTTATACAGTCTGGGATTGCAGCCCATGTAATGGCATCACTCACATTCAAAGTGAGTCTTACCCTCTCAGTTAGACCTATCTATCTTCTCCCAGGGGCCCTTACAGACACATCCAAATGATTGCCTTACTAATGTGCTGGATGTTTCTTCTTTGAACCAAATTGAAAATAAAAATTAAACATCACAACTTTCTGTGAGACTCATCTGTAAGAATTCCTGGCAGATCATGTGGTGAACCCAACATGGCACTGGGTGAAATAAGAACTCCTAGCATGTAACGGCCATGTGATAAAGCCAACATGGTACCAGAAGAACACACCACATATGAAGGGCATGCCCCTAGTTGTGGATACATAAATCCTTGCACACCCTTTCTCTGAAAAGGAGATGCCATGTTGCAGTTTGTCTCTTCTGTCTTCTGTTTCTTTGCCCCTGTATTCACCTTGCAACTCTCCTGAATAAACTCTCATGTGGCCCTGGTAGTGTGTGTGTATGTGTGTCTGATCTCACACGTGAAACCAATATCATCCTTATATAATCATCTCTTCTATGAGTATGGTTAGAACCTGTGAATTTAACAATATGCTTGGGCTGATAGCAGAAAGGAGATTATACTGAGTAAGCTTGGCCTAACAAATTTAACTCATTAAAAACAGATTATTGCTCATCATCATATCCTGGCCTATAACTCCAATGGAAGCCTTCTGCTCCACCAGAAGTCAAGCTAGCAGCCAGAACTTCATATAACACCCTTGCCTGCAGACCATCAACACTCCCTTAGTGCCTACCCAGGCTACCCACAATTGTTCATCTTCTTCGTGTCACTATATTCTGGCCCACATCTCTGGTCACACTAGAGGCCACACTGTCCACTAGAACTCCAGGCAGATTGCCCATTGATGACCACCCTTACTTAGTTACCACCTACCCTACCCTGAGCTATGCCTCCTCTCCTTATCATGATACCCTGACCTCATGCTCCAAGAGAAGCCCCCTGCTTGATCAGAGACCATGCCAGCCACTAGAATATCACACTGCCCAAGCATTTCCCCTATTCAGTGCCTTCTCAGCCTAGCCCTAATCTCTCCACCCCTTGCTGTCATTCCCAGCCCCCAACTCCTGCAGAGGACCCATAGGTCCCAGTTTTGGCATAAAGCCTCTGCTTGGCCAGAGGCTGTCAGAAGTCCAGCTCCCAACTCAGGTGCAGACCCTGTACTCAACAATAGGACACATTGGCCAGAAGATCAGAGAGGAAACAGAAAACAAGGAATAAAACACCCATCCCAAAATGACAAACCCAGAAGTCATCACATAGATGTGTAATAACCCCAAACTCAGATGTCTAGATGACAGCATAAAAACACAATCAATGACAGCCAGGGAAATATGGATCACCATTATAGCTCAGGGATTCTACTATATAACATCCTAAATTTTCCAACACATCAAAGCCTGGAGTGGATGTTGAACTAAGCCACTGTGGGACCTTGGGACCTCCTGTCCTTGCCAAAGAAGAGATAAGGAGATGGGGAGAAGAGTGACTTGTAGGGGCGGGAGGGGAATGGCATTTGAACAAGGGGATACATGGATTAAAAAATGAGACTTTATTAATAATAAAAACTGAGAAAAAAAGAAAAAAATTGACCTCAACATAAACCCAGACACTCTGAACTTGATAGAAACAAAAGTGGGAAATACACTTCTATGAATTGGCACAGGCAATCACTTCCTAAATATAACACCAGCGGCACAGACACTAAGAACAACAATCAATAAGTGGGATCTCCTGAAGCTGAGAAGCTTCTGTAAAGCCAAGGATACTGTCAATAGGACAAAACGACAGCCTACTGAATGCAAAAAGATTTTCACCAACCCTACAAGTGACAGAGGACTGATCACTAAAATATATAAAGAACTCAAGAATCTAGAGCCCAAAACCTTGAATAACCCAATCAAAAAAATGGGGTTCAGAACTAAAAAGGAAATTCTCAGCAGAAGAATTAGCAATGGCTGAAAGGCACTTGAAAAAGTGCTCAACATCTTTAGCTATCAGAGAAATGCAAATCATAACAACTTTGAGATACAACCTAACACCTGTCAGATTGGCTAAGATAAAAGGCACAGATGACAGCCTATGTTGGAGAGGATGCAGATCAAGGGGAACACTACTCCATTGTTGGTGGGAGTGTAGCCAAAAATATTAAAAGCTTCAAAGAAAAAAGGTGAAGTAACATATGAAGGTAAGCTCATCAGAATTACAGTTGACTTCTCAGTGGAGACAATAAAAGTTAGAATATGTCCTGAAGGCTCTAAGAGACCACAGATGCCAGCCCAGACTGATATACATAGCAAAACTTTTATTTACCATAGATATAGAAAAAGATATTTCATGGTAATTCAAATTTAAATAATATCTATCCACTGATGCATTCTTATAGTAGGTACTAGAAGGAAAACTCAAATGGAAGATTAACTACACCCATAAAAACATAGAAAATAAATAATCTCATATCAAATACAAAAAGAAGGGAAGTACACACATAACAATAACAACAACAACAACTACTACTACCACCACTATTACTACTACTGCCATCAACAAAATAACAGGAATTAACAAGCATTGTTCATTGACATTTCTCAATATCAATGGACTCAGTTTCCCAATAGAAAGACAGAGACTAACAGAATGGATCCAAAAACAGGATCCATTCTTCTACTGCACTCAAGAAAAAATCCTCAACATCAAGAATAAACATTACCTCTGAGTAAAGAATAGAAAAAATATTTTCTAAGCAAATGAACCCAAGAAACAAGATAGAGTAGCCATTTTAATATCTAACAAAATAGCCTTCAATCTAAAATTAATAAAAAGATAAGGAAGGATGCTTTATACTCATCAAAGAAAAAATCCACCAAGATAACCCCTTAATTCTTATTTATTTATTTATTTTTGACTAAAGTCTCATTTTTTTTTATCCATGTATCCTCTTGTTCAAACTCCCTTCCTGCTGACGCCTTAATTCTTAGCATCTATTCCCCAAATGCAAAGGCACCCAGGCTTGTAAAGAAACACCATTAAGCTTAAATCATATATTGACTATCACACATTCATACTGGGAGACTTCAATATTCCATTCTTACCAGTGGACAGGTCATTCAGACAGAAACTAAACAGGAAAATACTGGAGCTAACAAATTATAAACCAAATGGACCTAACAGATTTCTATAGAACATTTCAGTGAAACACAAAAGAATATCCCTTCTTCTCAAGAGGGACATAATAATAGACAATGAAGAAATTCAAAATATCATTAGGTCATACTTTAAAAACATGTACTCTAAAAAATTAGAAAATCTAAAAGAACTGATAATCTTCCAATATATATTATTTACCAAAGTTAAATCAAGATCAGATAGACAATTTAAATAGACCTAAACTCCTTAGAAAATAGAAACAGTCATTAAAAGGCTCCTATCCAATGAAAGTTCAGAGCCAGATGGTTTGAGCTAAAACCAATATTACTCAAGTCATTTCACAAAATAGAAACAGAAGAAAAACTTCCAAATTCATTTTATGAAGCCACATTCACACTGATAACCAAACCACACAAGAATTCAACAAAAAAGAGAATTACAGACCAGTTTTTCTTAAGAACACGCATGTAAAAATAACTCAATAAAATATATGTAAACTTAATTCAAGAACATATCAAACATATCAAAATATCATCTACCATGACCAAGTAGGTTTCACCTCAGGGATGTAGGAATGGATCAACATATGAAAATCAGTAAATGTAATCCAACATATAAAAAAACTGAAAGAAAAAGCACATAATCATCTCATTAAATGCTTAAAAACGCCTTTGACAAAAATTCAACACCCCTTCATGATAAAAGTTCTGAAGATATTAAGGATACAAGGAACATACATCAACAAAGAAAAGGCAATTTACAAAAGGGCAACCTGAAATTATATGGAGAGAAACATAAAGCAATTCCAGTAAAATTTCCACTTTCTCCATATCTATTCAATATATTACTTGAAGATTAGTTAGAAGAAGACAACTGAAAGAGATTAAGGAGATGCAAATTGGAGAGGAAGATGTTAAAGTTGATGATTTGATAGAATACATAAACATATCAAAACCTATACAAAAATTCTATCAGGGAATTCCTACTAATTGTAAACACCTTCAGTAAAGTGGCTGATTAACTGAAAAGATAAATAAATATTTACTAAAAAATTCAGTATCCCCATATACAAATGGCAAATAGATTTATATTCATCACCCTGTATAAAACTCAAGTCCAGGTGGATCAAAGACCTCAACATAATATAAGATACACTGAGTCTGTTAGAGGAGAAAGAGAGGAATAGCCTTGAATTCACTGACTCAGGACACAACTTCTGGAACAAAATACTAATAGCACAGACACTAATGTCAACAATTAATAAATAGGACCTCATGAAACTTTAAAGCTTCTGTATGACAAAAGACACTATCAACAGAACAAAATGGCAGCCTACAGAATGGAAAAAGATTTTTGCCAACATCACATTTGATAAAGGGCTAATATCCAAAATATATAAAGAACTCAAGAAACTAGGCATCAACAACTCAAATAATAAACTTAAAAATGTGGTACAGATCTAAACAGAATTCTCACAAGAGGAATCTTAAATGACTGAGAAACATTTAAAGAAATGGTCAACATCCTTATCTATTAGGGAAATGCAAATCAAAACAACTCTGAGATCCCATCTTACTCCTGTTAAAATGGCTAAAATAAAAAACATAAGTGACATCTCATTCTGGGAAGAATGTGGAGCAAGAGGAACACTCCTCCATTGCTTGTGGTAGTGAAAACTCATATGCTCACTATGGAAATAAATATAGATATTCCTCAGAAAACTGTAAATTGA
Source organism: Sigmodon hispidus (assembly GCA_004025045.1). NCBI lineage: Eukaryota > Metazoa > Chordata > Mammalia > Rodentia > Cricetidae > Sigmodon > Sigmodon hispidus. The sequence continues at coordinate 17,388 of PVIH01019806.1, forward strand.
TCTGTCTCAAGATCTCCCTCTACCACTTTTGGTCATCTACCCAGAGGATGTTCTGTACTACCACAAAGTAAGTCACTTGCTCAACTATGTTCATAGTGGCTTTTTTCATAATAGTCAGATCCTGGAAACAACCTAGATGTCTCTCAAGAGAAGAATGAATAAAGTATAGTTCATTTATACAATGAAATACTAGTTGTTTAAAAAAATCATGTAATGAAATTTGTGGAGCAAGGGGAACACTCTTCCATTGTTGGTGGAAGTGTAAGCTTGTTCAGCCACTCTGGAATGCAGTATGGTGGTTTTTCAGAAAACTGGGACTCAATCTCCCCAAAGATCCAGCAATACCACTACTGGGCATATACCTTAAAGATGCACATTCGCACTCCAAAGGCATTAGCTCAACTATGTTCATAGCAGCATTATTCTTAATAGCAACAACCTGGAAGCAACCTAGATGCCCTTCAACTGAAGAACTGATTAACAAACTATGATACATCTACACAATGGAGTACTACTCAGCAGTAAGAAAAAAAAATGATATCCTAAAATTTGCAGGCAAATGGATGGCTTTGGAGAATATCCTCCTGAGCGAGGTAGCACAAACTCAAAAAGATAAGGAGGGGATGTAGTCACTCATTAGTGGACTCTAAACAAAAAGCAAAGCACACCCAAGCTGCAAACCACAAACATTGAACAGCTTGAGATGTGAAATGCCTTGGACTGGCACCTTGGATCCCACACCCTCCAGAGGAACACCTCACCCAGTCTTGATGTTGGGGTGAGGAAAGTAGATCTGCCTGGAGTGGATGCTGTACTAAGTCACATTGGGACCTTGGACCTCCTGCCCTTGCTGGAGAGGAGATAAAGTGATGAGGAGAAGAGTGACTGGGAGGGGCGAGAGGAGAAAGGGAGCCTGAACAAGGGGATACATGGATAAAACATAGGACTTTATTCATAATAAAAAAGAAATTTGCAAACAAATGTATAGAACTAGAAAAAATTATCCTGAGTGAGGTAACACAGACACAGAAAGACAAACATAGTATGTAATCACTTATGATTATTAGTTGCTAAGAAATGATGATCATGTTACAATTCACAATCCCAGTGAAGCTAAGTAGCATAGATAGCTGTTAGGTGAGTGAATGGTTTTTCCTGGAAAAATAAAATGAAATAAATTTTATATGCAGACAGAGCAGAGGGCAGGTGGGAATAGGAATAGGAGAAATTAGGTGTGTGGTGGTGAGAAATTGAGGAAGATAGAATGGGGAGAGACAACTGGAAACGGAGGCCATTTGTGTGGTAATGTGGAAACAGTGCTTTGGAAACTAACTCTCAGGCACAAAGGTGACCCTAGGCAGGAAGTCTAGTAATGCAGAATATGAAGCTTGAACCAGCCATCTTCTGTAACTAGCTAACTTCCATTGGTGGGACTGGGACACCAACCCAACCATAAAACCTACAATCTGCTCTGCCTGCAAGATGTGCTGGGCAATGGGTGGTGCAGAAGTTGTGGGAGTAGCCCAATGAATGGCTTATGCCTCAAGAGGGAGCACATGCCCAACACTGCCCAAATGATCAGAAGCCAGAGGCTGAATAGCCTAGACACATAAGGTAGAAAATGTCAATGAAATGATTCTTGATGAAATACTGTGCTATATTCCTCGATTGGTGCCCAATTGTCATCAGAGTGGCTTCCTTTAGCAGCTGATAGAAGCAGATCCAGAGATCCACAGCCAAACATTAGGTGAAGAGAGATCCCAAACTGGATCTTTCTCCTTGGAACTCAAGGAACCTTGTGCAAAGGGTGAAGGAGATTGGAGCCAGGGAGATCAAGGACACCAGGAAAACAGTCCACATAATCAACTAAGCAGGGCTCATAGACGCTAACGGAGACTGAAGGAGCAATCAAGGCATCTGTCTACACTAGGTGCTCTAGTTATGTTATTTGTGTATTTTATGTAGTTATGTATTTTAGCTTGGTCTTTTTGTGGAACTTTTAGGTGTATTACTCAGCCTTTTCTGCTGTTGAGACCCTTTTCTTGCTACTGGGTTGCCTTGTCCAATCTTGATATGAGGATTTGGCCTAATCTTATTGCATCTTGTTATGTCATGCTTGGTTGATATCAACGAAAGGCCTGCTCTTTTCTAAAGGGAAACAGTGAAGGGAGGAGTAGTTCTGAGGGAGAGGGGAGGTGATAGAGGAACTTGGAGGAGTGGTGGAATGGGAGGCTGTAGCTAGGATGTATTATGTAAGAGAGGAATAAAAAATAGTCTTAGGCCAAAGAAAGGTGTTTGGATTTTTTTCTGTCACAATAGAAAACTATTAAAGATATCTGAAATAATATTAAAATATTTATTTATTGATTGATTGATTGATTTTTACATTTATGAGTGTTCCCTGAATGTACACCTGTGTGCAGTACTCATGGAGGCTTGAAGAGGGTAGTGGATCCCCTGGTGTTAGTTACAGATGATTGTGGACTGCCACGTATGTGCTGAGAAATGAACCTGGGTCCTCTGTGAAATCAATAAGCCTTCTTTCTAGCCCCAGTGGAACAGAATTTTAACCAGCTTTGAAACTTAATTTTAATGGAGTTTGGAATATGTCACCCCCAATACACCACTTCGGCATATTGATTATTTAAAGCTAAAAACCCAAACAGCTAATGTAAGAAAAGCCCTTCACTTTTCTCAATTGCCTAAAATAAAGCACAATTTTCTTTTACAATAAAGGAAATGTACATTTATAAAATGAAATCTCCATTAGCAAAAGTATCTTTGAAGAAAAGAGAGAGCTACTATGATACAACTTTCATTGCCTGAGACTTTCATCTACATAATAAGGTAATTTCATTCACCATGCATTTCATCTTTCTTCCTTTCTTCTCATAATTTGCTTCTATTATCCCATGTCTTAGTCCATTTTTGTTGCTATAACATTCTGAGAAATGTAAAAAAAGAGATTTATTTAGATCCGTAGTTCTGGGCATACAAGTGCATGGCATTTGTTTAACCCTATGTGGCAGATGGCATCCCAATGATGAGTACATATGTGCATTGTAGCATGAATTCTGATTGTAATGAAAGAGACTCAGAGTCAGATATTGGGGAAAGGCTGAAATATCAGAGAGAGGAAACATCACAGTCAAATCTCACCCAGCTGTCTTCCAGCTTCCTCAGCTTTGCTCCTGGTTTCTTCTAATTCCAGCTGTTTTCCTAAACCACCTTAAATACACTTCTTGCCCAGCTGTATCCCATCCAGATTAGGATTAAAGGCCTGAGCTACTTTATTTGTTAGTCAGCCTTGAATTCACAGAAACACAGAAAGATCCCTGTCTCTGGAGTTATGGGATTAAAGGTGTAAGTCACCCCATGCTGGGATTAAAGGTGTGTGCCATTGAAGCCCTGCTGTTTGGCCTTGTACTCAAAGATCCAGAACTCCCTGAGCTATGTGAGTTACTACTGCTCTAGAAGCTCGGCTGTTTGTCCTTCTACTCATAGAGATCCAGAACTTCCAGAGCTATCTCTGCTTAAATTTGACTGTGGGTTGATCTCTTGATATTCCAGGTTTTATTAAATATGTAACATATCACCACAGTGTGTAATCACATGGTGAAACAAAGGCAAAGAGGAAGCTGAGACAGCAGGACTTGCCATACAAATAACTTCTTTCACAGAAAACTAGTCCCATAAGTGACACATTAATGCTCTAACTATACTACCACTAGGATCCATGTCTTAAAGATTTCATCATCTCTCAATATTACCACATTGAAGGTCTAACTTTCAGCACTCAATAAATCTCTGTAAGACATATTCAAACCATTATCTAAACCATAGTGGCCTATTCTTTTGTATTATTTTTGTATGTCCATTTACTCCATTATCACATTTTCCCACTTATTTGTTTTGTGTGTGTATATGTGTGTGTGCGTGGTGTGTTTGCCTGAATATGTATATGAGCACACACGTGCCACAGCACACATGTTGAAGTCAGAGGACAATTTGAGACAGGTGGTTCTCTTCTTCCACATGTGGGTCCTGGAGAGTAAACTCAGGTTATCAAGCTTAGCAGCAAGTAGTTTTAGCTACTGAGCATTCTCACAACCTAAGCATTATATTTTTCTGCGACTCTTGCACATATTTTTATACTTATAATTGTTCTAATATTAACCTATCTTTTATTCAATTTAACTTGTGTAACAATGAAATAATTTGGATGATTAAGAGGATGTGAGAAGGAACAAAGCCCCTTTCTAGACTTTTGTTATATTACCTGATGGCTGAGAGTCAGAAATGTCACATAACTAACAAAGTCAAGATTGCCCACAACAACAACATTTCTGGTTCCAGGAGATAGTTCCAAATAAAGACAGCACATTAAAAATGCTTTCTACTTACTTAGGGTTGGAGTGTTATGCCTTTGAGCTTAGTTGTATCAATATTTATCTCTTCTCCAAACCCAAACAATGTACCTCACAAACCTGCCTTACAATTTTACTTACAAAAGAAATTCTGTAAGGTAAGAGAAATAAGTAAATCAATCCATATCTTTCTTGAGTTTTCAAATAATCTTTAAACAAGGTTGTAAATTACCTGTTTTAGGCAATGTAACATCAAAACTAATAAAATCATATATAGCTAAGACAGTGATAAGTAACTCTCCCCTTTGAGCTTGCACTCATGTCTTGAATGTGTTCTGTTCTTTTCCTCAGTCTTTCTTTTAAGTCTTTCTTCTTATCTTCCACCTCAGCACTTATATAATGAAAGTATGTACTTTCATTTCTGTTCATTCTGAAATTTTTTTCAGCGGCTTAGTCAATGCTCCAGTTTTACCTGAGTGGAGGAAAGACTTCCTCAGGCTATTGTCAACAGTGCTGAATTGTAGCTCCCTGCTACTACTGCCACAACCTGTCTATCTCTCTGTACTATATACTCAGTGTCTAGCATAGTTATGTTATTTATGTAGATGTAAAGTTATTTCTTAATATTTGATTTTTAAGATTTTATGAATAATTGTTGATCTTGAAATCAGATAAATGGAATTATTATATACTGTGTCACTTCCTGAGTGAAACCATTGATTCACTGAGCCTCAATTTTCTATTTGAAGGTTAAACACTGAACACTCGTAAGTATTTAGAGTATTGAAAAATCTCGTGTGTAAGTTAGAACTGGGAGAATTTGAAGTCATTGTTAACAAATATTATTTTTCTTCAGCACAAACAAATGTAGTTGAAGTATGTGGTCAGTTCAAGATACAAAGGGGTGATAAAAAGAAAGCAGAGAGAATAAAACAAGCTATATTTGTTAGGGTTTCTATCGCTGTGGAAAGAGAGCATGACAATGGCAACTCTTATAATGAAAACATTTAATTGAGGTTGGCTCACAGTTTGAGTGGTTCAGTTTATTACTGACACAGTGGGAAGCATGGTGGCATGCAGGAAAACATGGTCCTGGAGAAGGAGCTGAGACTTCTACATCCAGGAAGTGCCAGTCACACTGGCCAGGCTTGAGCTTCTGAGACCTCAAAACCGGTCTTGTGGTGGCACATATCCTTCAACAAAGCCACACATATTTCAACAAGTTCATGCCTCCTAGTATTGTCATTCCCTATGGGCCTATGGGGGCCATCTTTATTCAAACCATCACATTTCACTCCCCACAGGCTTGTAGCCATAACATAATGTAAAATGTATTTAGTCCAATTTCTTTTTTTCTTTTCATTTATTCATTTATTGATTTAATTTATATGTCTATTTATTTTATCTAATATTTTTGTACTTTATTACATATATATTTATTATTTGATAATTTTACATCATGTACCCATCAAACTCAGTTATCAGTCCTCTCAGATTAATACCCATTCTTTTTTTACCATGTTCATTTCAGTTTTATTCATAATATCTAAAAACTAAAAACAGCCTAGATGTTCCTCAACTAATAAATAAATAAAGAAAATGTGGTACATTTTGCACAATGTAATATTACTCAGTTGTTAAAAAAATGACATCATGAAATTTGCAGGCAAATGGATGGAGCAAGAAAAGATCATCCTGAGTGAGTAACCCAAACCCCAGAAGACAAATATGATATGTACCCACTCATTAGTGGACATTTGCTATTAAGTAAAGGTTAATAATGCTACAATCCACAGACTCAGAGAGACTGAGTAACAAGGAGGGCTCAAAAGTGATACATGAATCTCTTTGATAAGGAGAAATAGACTATATTTTGTGGGTGAACTGGGGGAAGATGATGATAGCAAGGGGTCATGGGAGGGTCACAAAAATAGGGAGATGATTACAAAACAATTGGAAAGGACAAGCATCTGGGAGGTGATGTAGAGACCTAGTGCAATGGAAACTCCCTGGAATTTATGAGAGTAACCCTAACGATATCTGCTAGAAATGGGGTACACAGAACCTGAACTGGCCATCTTCTATACCTAGGCAAGATTCCTAGCAGTGGGACTGTAACATCACCCCAGCCACAAAACTTTCAACCTATAATCTGTCCTGCCTGCAAGACATATTGGGGTAATGGTGACCAAGAGGTTGTAGGAGTGGCCAACCAATGACTGGTTCAACTTGAGGGCCATGCCTTGAGAGGAGACCACACCTGACACTACCTGGATTGCCAGGAACCAAGGCAGAACATCACAAAGAACCAGGATAGAGCCAAGAACAACTGGCAAGAAAAAGGGCAAGGAAATGATTTCTAATGATATTCTTTTACACAGAAGAGTGCATAGCTCAATTGTTATCGCTGAGACATTATCCAGCAACTGATGGAAACAGATGCAGAAACTCAAAGCCAAACCCTAGATGGAACTAAGAGAACCTCATAGAAGAGGTTGGAAAAGGATTGTAGGCCAGTGCCCTCTAGCTTCAAGGACACATTGGGAAAACACAGCCCACAGAAACAACTAAGCAGGGCTCACAGGAGCTCAGAGGCTGAGGCAATAAACACAGACCCTGTATGTTTGAGTTAAGTCCTCTGTGTATATGTTATAGTTAAAGCTTGGTGTTCTTGTGGGATTCCTAACAGTAGAAGTAGGGGGTGTCTCTGACTTTTGCCTGTACTTTAGGACCCTTTTCCTCCTATTGACTTGCCTTGTCTAGCCTTGATATTAGGATTTGTACCTAGTTTTATTGTAACTTTTTAGGTCTTGTTTGGTGAATATCCCTAGGAGACCTGTTCTTTTCTTTTTTATTATTATTATGAATAAAGAAGTCACATTTTCTATCCTTGTATATCCTTATTCAAGGTCCCTTCCCCCTCCAACCACATCAGGACATTTTCTCTTCTCCACATCTCCCCATTCCCCACTTGGGCAGGCAGTCTCAAGGTCCCAATATTGCTTAGTTCAGCCTCCACTCCTGGTAGATCCAGTTTTCTCCCCCCAACATCAAGACTGAGTCAGGAGTTCCTCTAGGGAGAGTGGGATCCAAGGAGTCAGTTCAAGGTGTTTCCAATCTCAAGCTGTTCAGTGGTTGTGGTTTGCAGCTTTGACATGCTTTGCTTTTTCCCAACCCTTTACTCTGAGCCTGCGTCTGTCTTTAAAGTTGAGGTGTGTTTCTTGTATGCAGCAGATAGATGGTTTCTGTTTTTGTATCTATTGTGTTAGGGTATGTTTTTTCATAGGTGAATTGAGTCCATTGATATTAAGGGATATTAATGATCAATGGTCAATATTACCCATCATTTTTGGTAGTAGCTTGTATTTCTTTTTTTGTGGGAGTGAGGATTCTTCTGTGGGTTTATCATTTGTCTGTGGTTGCATTGGTGTTTCTGGCTTCCTTAGGTTGGAATTTTCTCTCTAGGAATTTTTGCAGGGCATGATTTATGGTTAGGTATTATTTAAATCTGGTTATGTCCTGAAATATCTTTTGTACTGCATCTATGCTGATTGATAGTTTTCTTCTATGATTTTGTTGAATATATTTTCTGTGACTTTGAGCTGGTATTATTCTCCTTTTTCAATTCCAGTCATTCTCAGGTTTGATCTTTTCATAGTATTCCAAATTTCCTGGAAATTTTGTGTTATGACTTGTTTTAGTGTTTTCTTTAACTGATGTATCTATTACCACTATTGAGTCTTCCACTCCTGAGATTCTCTCTTCCATCTCTTGGTTTCTGTTTGTTATGCTTGTATCTGTAGTTCCAGTTCTTTTTTTCAGATTTTCTATTTCTTGTTTTGCTTCAGTTCATGCCTTCTTTATTGCTTCTATTTCAGTTTTTAATGCTTGGTAAATTTTTTTTACTTGTTTGTTTTTTTTTCCTTGGTTTTCTTTATTTCCTTTAAAGGCTTTATTCATCTCTTCTAATTTTCTGTTTATATTTTCTTCTATTTCTTTAAGGGAGTTTTTTATATCCTCTTGTAAGGCTTCTATTAGTTTCATAAAACTGTTTTCAAGGTCATTTCCTTCTGTTCCATCTTCATTGTTATATTCAGGTCTGGAAGCTATAGAACTACTTGCTTCTTCTGGTGGTGTCTCACTGAATTTTTTATTGTTGTATGTATTCTTGCACTGCCGTCTGCCCATTGTTTCCCCAGTACACTCTTGGTTAGTTCTTTGTTGGCTCTTAGTGAGTTGTTGGTCTGAGGGCTCTTAATCAGCTATGTGTTTAGAGGGTCAGCTGTTCTCTTGAGGTTGCAGTTCTTGACCTCTCACCTCTCTGCTATGCACCCAGGACCAAGGAACTTGGCTGTTCCCATGCTGCTATTACACCATCTATGTTCTGGGTGGGCTGTGCTCCACACCAAAGCCGAGTGGACATCTCAGGTTCAGGTGGCAGAAGTCACCTTCTAACCTCTGACCTTGCAACTGTACTTTTAGGAACTTCTCTGCTTCCTTGCTGCTATTATACCAATCCTGGTTTGTGCAGACTGTGGTCCCCACCAAAGAAGCTAAGTCTCTTATCTCTGAGCTGTGTGCCCAGGACCAAGAACTCAACTAATCCCCAACTCCTATTATGCCAGCCCTATTCTGGGTGGGTTGTGCTCTACACAGAAATGGAGATGCTATTCAGGGCCTGGGTTCCTAATTTTAAATGTTTTAAGTTGAGAACCTGATTTGGGTTTTTAGAATAAACTTAAATGATTTAATCTTGAGTTCTCATATTTATTGGCTAATATGACTCTGATTTTCAAAGAAATATAAACACTCAGCAAAAGGCACAAAAGGCTTATATCAGAAGTGATCATCAGGCAATTGCTAAAACCTTTTTGAAGCAGATAATTATCTATTGGAGAGAGAAGGGTTGGCGATTTTTCCATTATGTGGCTTAGAGTTTCCCCTTAATGTTGATAATGGCTAGAAATTTAGCCTAATATTTTTTAGTACAATCTATGGGAATGGGAAGAGTTCATATTTCTCTAATTTTTAAAAACATGGTTGAGAAAAGCCAGGGGCAGAAAAAGTGTGTGTGTGTGTGTGTGTGTGTGTGTGTGTGTGTGTGTGTGTGTTCACACATATGCAGAATACTCTTCCTTCTAGTATAATACCAGGGATGTAAAATGCATTTAATCTTTGGTGAAATTGCAAACAAGAATGGGATTTTAGAGCACTGCTGTGTTCTTAGCTCCTTAATACCAGTGCCCATTTATTTCCATATGTTTGGTTTGTTAAGAGCTTAGTAGTTATGCTGGCTAGTCGTATGTCAACTTGATACAAACTAGAGTCATCTGAGAGGAGGGAATCACAGTTGAGAAAATGCCTTTATAAAATCTAGCCCTAAGGCATTTTCTTAATTAGTGATTAATGAGGAAGAGCCTAGCTTATTGTGAGTAGTACCATCACTAGGCTGGTGATCCTGGATTCTATAAGAAAGCAGGCTGAACTTTGGAAATCAGTATGGCAGTTACTAAAAAATAAAAAACCTGGAAATCAATTTCCCCAAGGATCCAGCAATACCACTACTGGGCATATACCTAAAGGATGCAAATTCTTACCCCCAAAACATTAACTCAACTATGTTCATAGCAGCACTATTTGCAATAGCCACAATCTGGAAATGACCTAGATGCCCCTCTACTGAAGAATTAAATAACAAATTGTGGAACATTTACATAATGGAGTACTACTCAGCAGTTAAAAAAAGACATCCTAAATTTTGCAGGCAAATGGATGGATTTGGGGAATATCATTCTGAGTGAAGTAACACAGACCCAGAAAGATATACATGGTATGTACTCACTTATAAGTGGATTTTAGACATTAAGCAAAGACTATCCAGGCTGCAAATCACAATCCCCGAATAATGGGAGTAACCTAAGAGAGACATCCAGGGATACCCCTGGGAAGGGGAAATAGAGAAGATCTTCTGAATAAATTGTGATCATCATGAGGAGTGAGCAAGGGGAGGTGGGAACAAATCATGAGAGAAGGCAATTGTTGAGTGAGAGGAACAACAGAAAGGGAGAAAAAAGAAATTAATATTTTGATAGAGGGAGCCACTATAGGGTTAGGAAGAAACTTTGTGCTAAGGAAATCTCCAACAATGCACAAGATGTTCCTGGCTTGGATTCTAATACTGAATAAAGAAGGTTGTCTAAAGAGTACCTCCCTTATAATGAAATGAATGACCACCCTAAGTTTCATTGTAGAACCTTCATCCAGCAATGGATAGAGGCAGAAACAGAGATCCATAGCTAAGTAGCAGGTAAAGCTCTTGGTCCAGCTGAAGAGAGAGAGAGGAGAGAGTACATGGAGAAAGGGATCAGGATCATGTGAAGTTGACTCACAGAGATGGCAGATCTGAGCTCACTGACTTAAAAACATTGCTGAGGAAGATTCATGGAAAGAAATTTAACCCTCCAAAGGTAGACAATTGCCAAATGGTGTGGGCAGTTTGTGGATCCTCTTGTAGTAGGATCAGACTCTGTTCCTGGTGCATAAACTGACATCTCAGAGCTGATTCCCTACAGAGGAACACCTAACTGGACTTTAATACTGGGATGAGAGACTTGGACCTAACTCAACTGGATCTGCCAGACTGAACTGACCTACATTGGAACTCCTTACCCTCCTTGGGGAATGAATGTGGGCATTGGGTAGGGAGCCTGAGGGAGGACTGGGAGGGACTGGGAGGAGGAAACAGAAGGGGAACAGTGGGGAATATGGAAAAAACTTTTTAAATAAGAAAGGGGGACAAAAGAAAGCAGACTGAGCAAGCCATGTGAAGCAGCCAATAAGCATCATCTTTCCATGGCCTCTTCATTAGCTCCTCCTCTAGGTTTCTGTCCTGTTTGAGTTCCTGTTCTGACTTCCTTTAATGATGAACAGTGATTAGAATTGAATGCCAAATAAACCTTTGAACTTCAAGTTAATTTTGATCATGTTATTTCTTAATAATAGTATCCTAACTAAGACAGAAGTAAACCCCATACTTTAAGTTGAAATGTTTTCTCTGACAATTTCTAAGGAAACAAAAGAGTAAATACCATATTTTAATGCTGGGGAATCCCAGAGCCTCACACATACTAAGCAAATGTACTATCTACTACTGAATTTTTTCTCCAATATATTTTAAGTTTTATTTATTCATTATTATTGGTGGTGGTAGTGGTATGTGTGTTTAAGTGTGTGTGTGTGTGTGTGTGTGTGTGGCCAGAGGACAGCTTTTTGTAGTTGATTTTTTTTCATTTCACCTTTATGTGAGTTCTGGAAATCAGAATCAAGTTGTCAGATTTGCTTTGCAAGTACTTCTGCTTCTTAAGCCACCTCATAGGTTATGGATTCTCTATCACTGAGCTAATCCTCTAGCCCTCCAATCTTATATGATAGAAACAGTGTCTGTGTTATATGCCCCAGGAGTGTGGCTATACCAGGATCTTGAAGTATATATAAAAGCTGAGAGGATTGGGAAGGGGATGAAGAAGGGCTTTTTTTTTTTTTTTTTTTTTTTTTTTTTTTTTTTTTTTTTTTTTTTTTTTTTTTTTTAGGGATTCCTTATTGGAACTCAAATATCCTGAGAACCTGTCACACTTTAAATTCTAATCAGTTAAACCAGATTAATGAGATCAAAAATATAGAATGAGTGGGGATGAGAATAAGGAAGAAAAAAAAGTATTGATGTCAGAAATGGTAGACTGGAGCCAAAGCACAAGGGTTGACCTCCCTCCTCAGAGTTGGCCTGGAGCCTTTTTCTCCACTTGTGACTCAGGAGGCAATGCATGATAGCAGGAGAGGGTTGGAATAGTGTGAAAATGTCTCAGCTTACCTAGACTAGTTATTGACTGCATTATCTTGGTATCTTGATGAAACATTACTTTGTTTTGCATTGAATAAAGTATTTATCTGTTCTGGTTTTTTTTGTTTGTTTGTTTGTTTTTTTTTTTATCATTTCTCTCTGGTGTCCAAAGACTACAGGATTTTTTTTTTTCCTCTTGTTGTTAGGTTGTATCTGAAGTCTCATTCTGTTCATCTCTCTTCCTGTTCTCAAGGCTCCACTGAGTTGGCCCTTGGAACTGAGGAGGCCCCATACAAAAGGTTGTTCCATCATGGGAAAATGTCTGATGCAGGTAATGGTGATTGAGTCAGAGAAGCAGTAAATGTCAGTAGAAAATAATACCTTATATTTGCTCCTCCTGGTTTGATTTGTTAGAAATCTGAATCCAACCAATAAAAGACAGATTATCAAGGGGGAAAAGCCCATAGTTTTAAGAAATGACACCCAGGAAAGGGGCACATTATTGAGATTTATACTCTGTTTTAGGCTTTTATGAGTAAGGGGATTAGAGCAGCATGGTAAATAAGGATAGTTATACTATACAGATGATAGAGCCTCAGATGACAAGATTTTTTTTAAAAAAATCATTATGTTATGTATATGGGTGCTTTGCCTGCATGAATGTCTGCTCATCACATGCATACATTGTGCCTTTGAATGCCAGAGAGTGTTGGATTCCCTGAAACTGGAGTTACTGAATGTGAGTGACCATGCAGGTACTGGAAATCAAACCCAGGTCTTCTGGAAGAGCAAGCCAATCCTCTTAACCACAAAGCCATTTCTACATCCCTAAGAAAGGTTTCTTTCAGTAATTTTCTTCCTAAAATGAGATATTTTTAGAATATAAAATTTCTTTAAAAAAAATTTATAGTCTCATTCAGATAGCCAGAGGTTCTCTATTGTTGTTATTTTCTTCTTTTCTATACACAATTGCTTTTAGCTCAAAAGAATCCATACGCCACAGGAGCATATTTTAGAATGGCATATTCTTGTACCATTCCTGGATAAAGAATTTTGGCTTTGGAAACAAATTAAAATGTATCAGAAGTTTAGTTCTTTGCTCATAGGGTCTGAAACATCAGAGTTCAGGTCTATTCAGAGTTAAGATCACAAAGCAAGAATTGGAGAAATGGTGCACTGCTTAAGAGTGCATACTATTCTTGCTGAGTTCAGTTCCCTTCACTCACATCAGCCCCAAACCAACTGTAACCAAGCTCCAGGGAATCTTATGCCTCCATGATTATACACACTCACACACACCCCTATGCATGCACATACCATCAAAATGATAAAATAAATCAAAATGATAAAAAAATAAATGTTAGGTCATAAAGCAGAAATAATCCCCAGTGTTTTAATCAAAGTGGATGATAACACAGAAATATAGTTGCTGATGTGACTTTTTGGAGGGCTGGGGGGTAATGGTCAGAGAAGAGAATGCTGATTGTTCTCAGACTTCTCTCAGGCTTGTGCTGTGCATAGAAGGGATTGCAGAAAATTGCATGATGTTCATCACTTAGCAGATAAATTACAGAATTATACAGATCCACCTGCTGCACCTGTTGTTCATCTTCCCAAATTACATGAGCATACATTTCATTAGGGGAGACTAAGATGAACCCAGGATCCTGCTTGTCAGAAACTCTGGAAAATGAGGTTCCTAGATGTCTAACTTTTAAAAACTATGAGAGTCTTAAAAGAGCTACAACATATGCTGAGTGTTTGGGCTGAAGTGATGGATTAAGAGTAAAGAGCTTTTGCAGAGAACCTTGTTTTACTTTCCAGCATCCATATGATGGCTCACAATTTTGCACTTCCAGTCCCAGAAAACCCAGTTCCCTCTTCTGGTCTCCATGAATACCAAGCATGCACACTGTGCACAGACAAACATGCAGTCAAAACATTTATACACCAAAAATAAATAAATTAAACTTTTTAAAAAGAACCCTTCATTGTTAGTAACCTGTATTCAGTATAATGAAGTATCATGTCCTGTGGCTGTGTTTTTGACAGTAATGTATCAATAATGATATTTCCAATGACTGCCATCAAAAACAAAAAGATATATGCAAGGTAAGGTAATTGTCTTAGGCTATTATGTGTTGATCTAAAATAGTGATTCTCAGCCTTTCTAATGCTGCAGCCTTTTACTATATCATGTTGTAGTGACTTACAACTATAAAATTATTTTTGTTGCTACTTTACAACTGTAATTTTGCTACTGTTATGAACTGTAATGTAAGTATCTGTGTTTTTCTTCTAGTCTATCTCCTTTTACTATTACCACACCAAAACCAAATCTTCTAGCACATGAAACTTTACAGGAGGTAAAACCACATCAAGCCATTGTTGTAACTTATATAAATTTTAAAAACCATTTATCTCTTTTCTTTTACTAGAAAATCATCATCCAATAAAGGAAAACCATATATATTTTAAAGGAATACACACACACACACACACACACACACACACACAAACACACACACAAATAGCTTGTGCTATTTAAATCATTTTAAATTGCTGTAAAATAGACGCTCAATGTCCAAAATTTAAAAATACTATTTTAAATTGCTGTAAAATAATGACACTCAATGTCCAAACTTTAAAAATACTGTCAAAGATAGAATGTACTAAATCATCAGGATCATTTTGTTTAGGTTATTATAATAGGAAGAATACTCATAAATTCTTCAATGAAAAAGGAGAGTCCTAAGCTAAATGTGTTGTGCTGGAACTACGCCTTCGGCTCTGAAAAAGGAGAGTCCTGAGGTTAAATAATAGGAAGAATGCTCATAAATTCTTCAATGAAAAAGGCAAGTACCTGAGGTTTTAAGGAGAGAGAAACCAACAAGGTAGATTGAACATACTTTTTTGTACTTCCTAAACTTTTATTTCCTCTTCTAAATAAAACTTCCTTGCTGATCTTCTATGTTTGTCTATATTATTTTATATTTTGGAGACCAAAAACCTGGAAAAGGATCTGACCTCTTCCTTTTTCCTTCACTACAATGTTAAAAAACTATGAAGGCTGTCACTGTTTGTTCTTCCAGTTGATCCAAGTTTAATTCCTGTCACCCATTTGGCAAGTTAACAGTAGATTATAACTCCAGTTTCTTCTAGACTCTGCAGACACTGCATGCACATAATACACAGACATATACACATACAAAAACACTCATCTACATAAAAATAAAGTATGAAGGTATGTTGGTTTGAATCAGAATGTCGCCAATAAACTCAGGTATTTAAACACTAGGTTCTCAGTTAGTATCATTGTTTGGGGAGAAGATTCAGCCTTGCAAGATGAAGTAGTGGGATTATGGTACTTTGTAAATATTTGTTCCTCTTACTGGTTTAATAAAAAGCTGATTGGCCAGAGGCAGACACGAAGTGTGGGTGGGGCTGTTAGACTAAGAAAACTCTGGTAACATCTCAGAGCAGAGCAGAGATGCCAGGAGATGCAGAGGAAAAAAGTTGAAATGCTGCTCAGAAAAGGTACTGAGCCACATGGCTAAACAAGAATCAAGGGTTGAATTAAGATGAAGGAGTTAGCAAGTTATATGCCAATCAGCATGCAAAGCATAAAATTAACATAAGCATGTGTGTGTTTCTGTGGGACTGCTGGACTCCTGGACTGCTGGACTTCTGGATTGCTGGACTGTTAGACTGCTAGACTGCCAGTCAAACCTCTGGTCTGGGCCCAGAAAGTCCAGGCCAGAAACTTCATACTACAATGAACAGGCTTTGAGAATTTATAGCCTTACCCCACTTTTTTTTTTTTGTGACAACATGCATTTATTTTTAACTGATAATATGTGTTTAAGATATGGCATGCCTTCATATGCACATGAATAGAAAAATAAAAAATAGATTGAAATATTACACATGAACCACTCTCTATGGGTACATACATCATATATAAGAATACTTGTACTCAATTTTCTTTAGTAATTTTCAGTATCAGTACAAAGTTATCACCACAGTCTATGTGAACATCAAATCCTTAGGAATTAACTCATCCACACAAGCAGAATATGAACTCTTTGATCTTTGGCCTATTATTTTTTTCCTTCTTGAGTCTAGCAAGCCACTTTCTACTCTGTTTCTATTTACTTCGCTTTTTCTAAAAATGGGGTTCAGATCTAAAAAGGGAATTCTCAGCAGAGGAACTACGAATGGCTGAAAGGCACCTGAAAAAGTGCTCTTCATCTTTAGCCATCAGAGAAATGTAAATCAAAACAACTTTGAGATACCATCTAACACCTGTTAGATTGGCTAAGATAAAAGGTACAGATGACAGCCTATGCTGGAGAGGATGCGGAGCAAGGGGAACACTCCTCCATTGTTGGTGGGATTGTAAGCTTGTTCAGCCACTTTGGAATACAATATGGAGGTTTCTCAGAAAAGTGAGAATCAATCTCTCCAAGGACCCAGCAATACCACTTCTGGGTGTATACCCTAAAGAGGCACATTCACAGTCCAAAGGTATTAGCTCAACTATGTTCATAGCAGCATTATTTGTAATAGCAAGAACCTGGAAACAACCTAGATGTCCCTCAACTGAAGAATGGATTAACAAACTGTGGTACATCTACACAATGGAGTACTACTCAGCAGTAAGAAAAAATGATATCCTAAAATTCACAGGCAAATGGATGGATTTGGAGAATATCCTCC
>PVIH01019807.1:0-34201 GCA_004025045.1 Sigmodon hispidus
AAAGTTTGACTAGACTACTTTAGAACTACTGGGGGCGGCTTTGAATCACTTACACAATCTCTTTAACGTAAAGCGGTTTTACTAAGGCAGACTAACAATGTTTATCCATCCACTCGCGTTCCTGCCCCACATTCTCATGAACCTTAAGTGTAATGATGCATCCAAATATCCAAGACAGAGCCTGATTTCCTCAATGCTGATCAGACAGTGACATTCTTATTATTACGCCAGGATTCTCTACAGTGCTTTTGCTTCAGTTGAGAACAATACACCCTTTACCCACTGTACTCTCGGAGCCTACTAAAAGGATTCAGAAACCATCGGTTCGCTAACAGGGACGCTGATGAGAAAGTTCAGGAGAAAGTCACCAACAACAGAGTAAACGGCGACAGGAACTCCGCCCCCTAGCAGCTGCGCTCTGCTGTCCTGCAGAGTGGCAGTTCCGTCTAGAAACCAACGATCTACACAATGGTTCCGAGGGCCCGGGGCCAGGCTTGCTGCCCTGCGCAAAAGCCCCACCCACCGCGGGTCTCCTGAGCTTTCCCGGCACCCGTCGCGGAGGAAGAGCGCGCTGCGGAAAGGGCGGGCCTCGCTTGTGAAGGCGGCTGTTTTGAAAAGTGACGACGGCTGGTGGCTTTTAGTTGGTTGCTTGGTTTCCGGGAGCTGCTGGAACTGCTAGTGAATGTGAGCGAGCGTGTGCTGGAGCACCGGGAGGAGGCCTAAGGTTGGGGCGCGTAGGTTCGCTGACTTTACTTATGCCTGTTGATTTGAGACAGGGCCTAAAGTATCCACGTTGGCCTGGAACCCGCTATATACCTGAGGCTAGTTTCGAACTTCCAATCCTATTGCTTCCACTTCCTCAATGCCGAAATTACAGGTGTGAGCCACAAAAGTGGCTTCAGTGGTCCTTCTTTTGTTTGAATATTTGTCAGTTTTTTATGTAGAAGATCCATTGCTCCATCTCTTGATTACACCCAGAACCATGAATCAAAAGGCAAAGATGTCATGCCTAATTAAAAAGTCAGGGAGCTGGTTCTGCTTTTGTATAACACAAAGCCCTCCTCATGATATGGAGGTACTACATTTTAAAATTTAACTCATTATTAAAATTGGGAGTTGCTTGTTCAGTTTTGCATTGCAAAACCGGCTGTAAAAAATTTAACAGGTATTCCTGTTAGCATGCACTGTGAAAGACCGAGAATTTGGATATGCAAAGAGGTCATTATACCCACTAGTTGCAGGTGTAACCCTATTGGTAGCTTTAGGTTGGGAAACTAGTCCTCAGAAATCCTCAGGGAGGTGCAATGAGACGTTGGAAGATTAGGAGAAGTCTTGAAGGGAATAACTTGGACCGGAAAGAACATTAGATTATTAAACCTTTTAGTAACGTTATCAGAAAAGATTGAAATCTGAGTGGTGGGTGTTAGTATTTTGTCTGTGGAAGGATTGAACACTCAGACAAGCAGCTGCCAGGGAGCCATGTTGAGTTTATTGGGAGACCTGTTGGGGGAGGGAGGGGGGGGGAAAGGGGTAGGAGAGAAAGCAGAGAAAGAGAGGGTCTGGTTGGGGCTCTTTAAAGGGTGACCATGTAGACACGCCCCAGGCTAGGCATGCCTCATCAGAACACCCCTGCAGGCAGGGGTGTGACCTCAACAGGTTGCACAGCAGCGCCCACACTAACAGTAGGTATGCCAATTGTACATTTGTAAGGATTTGATGTTTTATAAGGATTAACCCCTCAGCAGTGTATATAATACAGCAGGGTGTGTGCATGTGTATTGTTAATCATGAAGATATTTTATACCCACTCTGTTGTTAAAATCTCAAATCTAGGTGTAGCTTGCTTTAGCAAGTGTCCCTTTTTGTAATGTTTTTATGAGTAGTTTCAAAAACTGAGACTCAGATGAAAAATATTGAATGCTTCTTTACTTTTCTCTTCTGAGAGCTTTATCATTTTAATCTATGAAATAAACTGACCTCAGACTATGGAAAGACAACCCCCAGAACCTAATATGTGCCTCAACACAAAGGATGGCTAGACTGATTGATTATAAAGAGATTAGTCAGCAGGGCATAGGGGTGTGGCCTTCTCTAGGGCAAGACAGTGACTGGGAATTTGGAGTTGTGGCCAGAGGAGGTACATAGTGAATGGAGGCTGTCTTGTTCTACTGATGAAGTCTCCCATGTCATTGCCACCTGTAGTGATCTGTACCTGGGCAGGGATCAGAAATACAGTCTTTCCTTGTGCAGAGATCTTCCCTCTGCAGAGAAGGAACTTACTGCTGAGAATCCTCTGCCTGCATCTACATGTCTCTAATGTAAACAAACGTCTATAAACTTCTTTCTACAGAGGACCTTACTACCCTTTTCCTGAGTCTGCAGAGGTCTGTAGTTTCTTGAAACACACCAAACAGCTGTACTCTAGGTAGGATAATCTACTTTCCCATACTTCCATAATTTATACTAAAATAGATGGCTAATGTGTGAAGGGTCCAAATCTAGATTTGAGATGGTCCTATCTCCGAAACAGAAGTTTGCAATTATGAAATTTAGTAGTAGAAGTGAAAATAGCTTAAAGTTCAAAGATTGATGTAAGAAGAGTGTGGGGTAAATCCAGGCCGTGTTAAAGCTCTTAGAGTTTTTTTTCCACTGGGCCATAATTGTATTTCTAAATGAGTGGTACAGTTACCCACAATCAGAAGAGATGGTTTCTTGCTAAACTAAAATTCTGGCCTAGTCTGACTGTATGCGAAGTGTTGAATTCATTTGGTATTGTTTTAAGAAGACATTGACTGTCTGGGGACATAGCACATTTAGGCCAGGCAAGGCCTCTGAGCCAACCCCAGAGCCGATGTATTTCTCTTTCTTTTGTAAGTTCTGGGAATGGTCAGATGGTTCTCAGCATTGTGGAGATGTTGACAGGCAGGCATGTGGTAGTCATTCAGCATAGCCTACGTGATGATCTCGGCCGGTGAGACCATATCTTTAAATAAACAAATAAATACCATATCTAAGTAAATAAGTAAAGGTGAGTAGCACCTGAGAAACAAAATTAGAGACTATGTCTGGCCCTCAAACGTACATAGACTAACACAAGGGAACATATTGACAAGATAATATTTTGGAGCTAATTTAAATAGGACTATGTGATACTATGAGACATACATTTTTCATGGTTCAAAGTTCTTGGTGTACAGATCCTAAAATCCTTTGAATTATCAGAGAGATAAGTGTTCTTTTGTATATTAATAGTTGGCTGTTACCTGGCAGCCTCTAGTCTCTTGGACTAAGGTGGTGGAGGTGTGGGAATGTAGAGTGGGGTTGGTTTATCAGAAATCTAAGGCA
This sequence comes from Sigmodon hispidus, assembly GCA_004025045.1. Taxonomy (NCBI): domain Eukaryota; kingdom Metazoa; phylum Chordata; class Mammalia; order Rodentia; family Cricetidae; genus Sigmodon; species Sigmodon hispidus. The sequence continues at coordinate 3,346 of PVIH01019807.1, forward strand.
CTCCTATGGGGTTAGGCTATTCAGCCCTTGTCACCCAATCCTGGGCAAGGGAAAGACTGGAAGTTGTTGGCATCGATAAAATCAATCATACCTACATGATAAAACTTTTGTAAAACCTCTAAAGGACTGTGTGGATATATATTTAATAAAATCTGAATGTAAGGGGAGAATGCACACAGTCAAATACTAGGCAGACAGCTCAGGAAATTCTTGATCCTTGAGTATGAGGACAAACAGTGAGAGTCAGTCACACACACACACACACACACCCCTTTAATCCCAGCACAGGGAAAGGTGGGAGTGGTGGCCTACACCCTTTATCCTATAACTCCAGAGACAAGACTTGCTCTGTTTCTGAGGGTTCAAGGCTAGCTATGAAACAGAGTTGTGATCCTAACCTGGATGGGACAGGGCATATAAGGGCTTGTAGGAACCCAGGAGAACAGAAGCCACTGGCAGAAGCAACCAGCAGAGGTAACCAGAAGAGAGGCTGAGGAAGTTTCAAGCAGCTGGATGAGAATTGACTGTGATGTTTTCTCTCTCTGATATTTCAGCCTTCCCCCAATACTTGGCTCAGAGTCTTCATTTCTTACAACCTGAATCTCTGCAGCAACAGGGCTGATTCTGAGGAACTCAGGGATAGCCAGACACTTCGTGGTTCCTAGAGGTTCCAGTTCCTCCCTCATACTTGGCCCTGGTTGTCTCTGGGTCTGCTCTTCATCCCTCATGACATTGTCTGGTATTTTCTTATGCCTGGGCTTCTCTAGAGATGAGTCCTATCCAAGGAGGGCATGATAGGTAGGAGCTCCACTGTGTAGTAGGCTGTCAAAAGCATAAGTAAGTAAGTAAGCAAGCCTGGGCTTGTGACCGTTTTCTCAGAGGGAGCAGTGGGAGAGTTAAACCCTCATTGTGGGCTCTGACATTATTGGCCTGAAGGTAGGGTCAGAACTTAGGGCTGGGATGGCTAGTGGTGTCCACTATGTAATTAATTACCTGTCTGCTTGATAGTTTGCGGAGACCAGTCCTATTTTAGGTACAAATCTGTACTGATTTTTGTTGAAGGAGTAGGAACAGGTGTATTCTTCTCGCTCAAAAATGGTAAGGTAAGGTTTCCAAAAATAGTCTCATAAAGGGATGGCCACATGTAAGGATGTAGTATTTAATCTCGTAGCAGAGAAGACTTAGAAGGGACATCATCTTCCCATTTTTGAAAGCTGTATTCTGTAAAGAGATATTAATGCATCTTATGCAGTTGCAGTGTCTAAAACTAGGATCACTAATGAGGTTGCAGCAGCATTTCTCAGTAATGTGGGGGAGTGTCTTCTAATTCCTAGAGACCCTCTGGAGTAAAAAGAAATAGCCTTTAGAGTTCCTGAGGTCTGTGATGTTTTGAAGGGTTCAGAATTGGGACATTGTTTGACAACCATGTTGTTGGGTGGCATCTTCCACTTATCGGGAGGAAGCACAAGATGTTGGAGCTGGAGCCTCTTTTTTTAAGCCATAATTGTTCTAAGAAACAGTGAGAGTCTAATGTAGATTTCAAAACTTGTAAGCCGTTTCCGTCTGTTTGCAGAATTGTGTATGCTCACTCTGGGTCTCTGCTCACACTGGGAAGTAGTGACCTTTTGGACAGACGGTTCTGCAGTGAGAGAGCACCCAAGGCATTGTAGGGTATTTGGCAGAATGCCTGGCCTCTAGCCATTGCATTCTTGTCTTGACAACTAAAAATATCTCCAAACATTGCCTGCTGGGCTCTGGGATCTGTAAGGGAGACAGAATTATGACAAGTACTATTTTAAGAGGACACCAGTAGGAATAATCTGTTATCTGCACACATTAGGACAAATGGGGTTTTGCTGTTTTCTGTATTTGAAGTTCTTGCTCTGGTGAGAAAGGTTCCTCCTGTCTTAAATTCAAACCTCTCTTTCCTGCTCTCCCTCTCCATCTTCCTTCCCTCTGGCCCAGCTCTCCTCGCTGCTTGCATCTTAAATCTTACTCGTATCTTACTGTGTATGGATCGAGTAGGATATCAGATCAGCATGCCGTTGATTTCTGCCTTGGGTAGCACTGCTTATATCTAGCTAGCTTCTGCAGTTGCAGCTGCTGTCTGTCTTGTGGTTTGAGAAATAGTTCTCAGCATCTTGTTAAATGCCCTGGCCCTCATATAGGGAAAACAGTATAATTTTCCTCCTGTATGTCACCTCAGAACCTCTATTCCTTATGGGATAGAACATTAGGAAAATTAACCAAATGACTATTACTCTGTGATAAAAATTATTTTAAGATAAAGCACCTCCTTTCTTTCAGCGTGTATTTGTGTGTTGTGTGTACGCATGTGTGCATATATCTATGTATGCATAAAGTTCATCTTGTTTTGTTTTGAGACAGGACAGAGTCAGGCTGGCCCTGAATTTTCCATGTAATTATTACCTCTAATTCCCGATCCTCCTGCCTTCACCTCCTTAGTGCTGGGGGTCACCAGTAGGCATTACCAGGCCTGGCTTAAAATTCTCTACCTTATTCAGATATTTAATGAAAATTCTTTATTTTATTCAGATGTTTAATGATTTCACTCACAATTTGTTTATTTTTTCACTAAGTATCATTTTTGCAGATAATAGGGAATATTCATTGTGTGTATTCCTGATCTTTGTTTTTTCTTCTTTCAAACTAGGAGGAGATTCCCATCATGGCAACTTTGTCATTCCCCCGATACAATGTAGCTGAGCTCGTGGCTCATATTCGCAATAAATTACTCACAGGCACTGATGGCAAAAACCTCTCTAAGAATGATCTTCATCCAAACCCAAAGGTAAAATGTAATTGTCTTGTCATGGAGAGACTGATATTTAAAAACAAAGTGAGCTATTAGGTCTGCGGTGTGGGAGGAAAGGCCTGTGCCCTCATATTTGTGTAGGCTAGTCATTTTTAATCTAGAGAAAAATCTCTCACCTGGTATAATTTTAAAATAACAGTAAGTTTACATGTGGGACAACTTGTACATTCCCACTGGGAACTCGGTTCTTTAATACAGTTGTTTTCCTTAAAGGGGAAAAAAAAAAAAAAAGGCGGCATTAAGCCATAGATATATTAAAGTATATTAAATTTTTTATATTAATGGAGTAGTGATGTGAGGGTATCATTTATTGGAGAGCCTGACAGGATTTATTCCAAGTGGTTTCCTACACACACTTGTTTAAAAACAGTCATCTTTGGAAACGTGTAGATTAATTTTCTCACATTATACCCCAGGTGGGAATTGAGGCATTTTGACAGGTGTTATTCTTTATATATTTGGTTATTAAATACAAAGTGAGCTATTTATATGTCACAGCAAATTCCCCAAGTCTCCCTCCAGTTTCCTTTATTGGTTTGAAGTTATAATATGGAAGGCTTAATTTATCAGAAACAGAATGCAAAATTGTTTGTCTCGCTATGCTTCAGTTTTGTTTTTTTTTAAATGAAAAGAATGGCCAGAGTAAATGATGGGCCTTTAAGGTAAGTAATATAGCTATAGTAACACGCTGCCACATTTCACTAATTTCAGGCCTTTCTGTTTACCTAATAAACTTGAGTACTGAAGAGACAGGTTCTCTGGTCAGTATTTGGAATCTACTGAATTAAAAGAAAAGTTGTTTTTAAAATCCTGCTATTTCTCCATTAATTTTATAGCCATTATTCCAAGTTTTGCTGCTAAACTGAAATCTTAGGTGACCTTTATCCACAGCAGCAGGCTAGTCTGAGTGATCTCTCTTTAAAAAGTAAAACTGAAATCTTAAGTGTTCCAGCATTCTCATGTTCTTGACAAGAGTTTCTGAAGACTCACCTGTCTTCCCTCCCTGGGCTGGGTGATCAATTCAGTTGAACTTGGATAGACTAACTCTCGTTTAGAAGTAACCAGTTTTCTTGTTTATTCACTCTATCTGAGCAAATTGGTGTGTACCATAAGGTATCTTAAAGTTTGGAGAAATTATGAGGGTGTTTTTTGGGGGGTGGGGAACAGGGTGATTTTCTCACCATTTCTTTGTTTGCATTCTTTGACTGTAGCATTTGATGGTGATGATGGTAGTAACATTGACAGTTGCTTTTTGTTGTAGCCTGAAGTGTTGTACACAATCTACATGAGAGCCTTACAAATAGTGTATGGGATCCGTCTAGAGCAATTCTACACGGTAAGTTAAAGAGATAAAATAGTGTTTTGTTTTTACAGCAGTTCTGCGCAATGCATTCTGCCCCAAAGGATAAGAAGTGTTTGACTTTATTTCCAACCAATCTAAAGGCTTACATAAAATTGATCTCACTTACAAAAGACTTTGAGGCATACTAGGAGCTTACATGAGAATCTTTAGTAAGATGAAAACCAAGTAACACTTGGAAATTAGTGATCCTACCACAGTTTGTTCACAAATGTGTTTGTTTGGATTCAGAGACTTAATAGACAAGTGCCAAGTCTTCAGAAAAAAAAAAAAAAAAACTATGGGAAGAACTCTACCATTAAAATAAAGAGTACTGTTGGGGCTGTGGAATTGGGGCAAACCATTGTAGTTGTAGTCAGAAAGACTGTTTTTCCTGGCCTGCCTTGTCAATGAAATTATCAGGGCGTTATCTGAGGGTCCATGATGATGTAATGTCTGTGGGGTCTCATAAGCTCTATTTTTTTCCTGAAAGCCCAGGCTGTCCTTAAACTCATGATAGCCTGTGTCCTCGTATTATAGACCCGTGCAACTGTTCATAGATTATGATTGGATGGTTTTAAAGACCAAAGATTTTGCTCTCCGATTACAATGGAACTTTGAAAAGGTTTTCTTTCTTTATAAAATGAGGTACCTTCTAAAGTAGGGTTGTAACAGTTTAGAGAACAACGAAGTCCAGTGCCTAGCTAGCAAGAGGCCTGATGTTATTTCCACACACTTAAAAATCCTCATCCATAAGTGCCCCCTGGGAACTGTATATCATATGTTACTGACTCTAGCTGTGCATTACGAGTTGTGTTGCTTTCAGATTTAGTGGTAATGAACTAATATTGTTTGAGTATTTCCTGTGATTAAGGTTTCTTCTTATCATTGAAGATTTTTCTCATTTTGTCTAGTTGGCTTGTGACTTAGGTTTCATGACTTATTTCCTTCAGATGCCGATGAACACTGAAGTCATGTATCCACATTTAATGGAGGGCTTTTTACCAGCTATCAATTTATTCTTTCATTTGTGAGTAAAGGGTGATATTTTTCATCTACATTTCATTTAACTCATCTAATGGTATGATCTTTGTGAAAGAGCAGCTCCCTCAACTTTATCTCATCTGTGTTTGGAGTTCTTAAACGTATTCAGTCTTCCCCTCTGGCACTCCTCAGGGTGCTCTGGCGTGACATTCTGAATCTGGTTCTCTAAATCTGGAACGGTTTGGTAGCTTTGTGTTCTTGAAGAGTCTTGGAATCACCAAGAGTATGTGCTGTATGTAGATAGTGCATGAATGTTGGTATAACATGCAGAAAAATAATACTAATGTAATATAGAAGTAGACTTTAGTGCTGCAGGACTGTGCACTGCTGGGACTTCTGACCCGACTTGGCCCTTGAGCACTGAGAAATATATCCAGAAATATGTTTGAGACTAAGCTGTTTGTCAGCACCTAACACCCTGTTTTTCACTGTTCTGCATCCCCAAGGGATTCCTTTATGCCCATCTGCCGAGTGAATGACTTTGAGATCTCTGATATTCTGTTTCCAAGTAAGTACTTTTCTGATCATTTAATTTTAATTTGCCATTTTCCCTTTCTGCTAACATATGTCAAAGAAAGTTATAAAAAAATAATCTTCTAAAAAGGCATTTCTCTTTTGTTTTGTTTTGGTTTGGTTTTAGATCTGTAGAAAGCTGTTTTTCAATTGATTTTTTTTTTTTTTTAAAGCTTCTTATATTTTAAATGTTTCTAAAATTTTGGGAAGGTAACTTCCTGTGTTGATATCACTCTGCCAGACGTGATGGATGCTCCTAAAACTCACTGGACTTTTCTGTAAAAAATGTGGCAAGCACCAAGCCCGCTGAGTGACACAATCTAAGGAGGTCAAAGATTTTCTGCCTGCCTGTGGAGGGTGGGTTATGGTGAGGAACAGAGTGCTATGATGGGCCCAGGCCCATTTCCCACAAAAGGCTAAAACTACGAAGTCGGTTGAGCTGAGGCTTGAGTGTGCTGAGCCCAGCTGCAGGTCTCAGCCGATGTTGGCTATGAAGACGTGAACAGAGTTCAGAAAAAAGGACAGGTGTCCCAGTTCTGATCAGTTTTGTTATGAAGACAATACAGTCATGAGGTGACATTTAAAAATTTGGAGTTGTGATACAAATAACGTACAGGTGTGATAATGCATAGTGAGTTTATCTGGCCGAAGTTACCAAGTTAGCAGTTACTTTTTTACCATGAAAAGCTTGCATTGTAGCACTGGTGCTACACTGCTGTGATTGTGCATACCATTTCCACGACCCACAGACGTTTCCTATGTTCATTTGCCGTCAGTTCCCCTGGCCACCACTCATTCTGACAGCACTGGTGTGTCTTCTGTGACTTTGACTTCTCATCAGATGTAATGTAACGGAGTCATAGAAGAGTACAGTCTTCTGTCTGGCTTCTTTAAACAATGCCCTTGAAACTTACTCACATTAATGGAACTTATTAGTCCTTTGTTTCTTTTGTTTTTGCAGTATTCTCATGTAAGTGTGTGGCACAATGTGTTCATCCATTGACCAGTTAGTAGGCATTTGAATTGTTTCTAATGTTTGGCCATTATTGTGCATAAAGCAGCTGTGCATATTCATATTTACAAGTGTATGGATATGATTTTACTTCTCTCTATATATAAATACTGAGGAGTAAAGAATCAGGTTGTGTGATAAGTGCATGCCTCACTTTTTAAGAAGTTGCCAAACGCTTTTCCAAAGTGGCTATGTTCCCATCAGCAATATGCAATAGTTTGTGTCATATCCACCATGGATTGAATATTATATGTTTTTAATTTTTGTCATTTGTTGGGTGTGTGGTGGTTTTAGTTTACTTTTCCTTGATGACTAATAAAACTGAGCATATTTTTATATGCTTATTTACTGTGTCTTTTTGGCCAAGTTCTTTTGAAATAGTTTGTCTGTTTTTTAATTTAAAAAATTATTTCTGTGTATGAGTATTTTGCCTGCATGTATACCTGCATACTGTGTGTGTACATTACCCGCAGAGTTTAGAAGAGTGTGTCAGATCCCTTGGACCTGGGCTTACAGGTGGTTGTGAGCTGTGGGTGGGAGTCAAATAGGAGTCCCCTGGAAGAGCCTGCTCTTAGCTGCTGATCCATCTCTCCAGTGCCTTGTCTATTTATCTTATGGACACTTCAGATATCTTTCATATCCTAAGCTGATTGTGTAGGCATCTTCTTCTGTTTGCAGTTTGCCTTTTAGTTCTATAGTTATGCAAAATAAATTTCAGTTTTAAATATTTAATTGATTAAAAAGTAAATTTGTATGACTTTCTAAGAAATGTTAACTTGATCTAAGTTGATCAGATTTAAAATCATTTGGTCTCAGTCCCTGGAGTGTTGGATTTCTGGTGTGTCCTGACTTGTCTGCTTCACCTTTAGTTTTAAAAGCTAACTTTCCTAATTATTGAATTCTAAAGTGAATGCTTTTCCAGTGCTTTAAGGGCATGCTGAGGCTGTTGAAAACAGTACTTACAAGAAAACCAGTAATAAAACCAACCCTTAAGATACAGGAAAGGAAAAGATTAATTGCTGCGTTATGTTCTGACTTCCCTTGTTTCTGATAAGAAGAAACCCACTCTTCTTGTCTTCATTCCATTTAATGTGTCTGTATTGTTGTTTCGTTCTTGCTTTTAAATTTTACTACTACTTCTTAGCTCCTAGAATTTGTTGTGGGGTTCTGGGGTGGGTGTTGTTGTTTTCTTCTCCAGCTTAGACTTACTCACTGTTTATCATTTTCTTAAGATTTGGACCATACTCTCCTATTGAACAATGAGTAGTTTTGGGGGGATTTCATCATAGACTTCGGATGCTGTCAATCCGGCCTCTGCTCGTGGGTGGTGTGGCTGCCCTCCTCGCTGGTCTTCATCCCAGGAGTTTCTGCTGCTGCCGTGCCTTTGGCTCCATCAGCCCTTTCCTATCCAGGTCTAATGTGCTTTGCTAATCCACTGCAGCACAGTTCTTTGCTGAGAGACCTTCTGTTTCTTCCCTTTTTTGTTGGCTGTTCGTAGTTGGCTATTTTTAGAAACTGTCTCTTATCTTCACAAGACTTTGTGTTTTGAACAAATGGGACATTTTTATGACCAATTTTACAGTACTTGCCATTGGTGCTATTTCAAGGTATTTTAACATTTTCTTTTTTTATATAGATCATATTGTTCTGGCTTTGGTTTTCATTTTTCTTAGATTACAAATTTAATGCCATTTAATATGATGCTTTTGATTATCCCTTTAAATATGTCTGGTTCTTCCCTTAGCCTTAGTTTCTTTGTGTCCACATATGGTTAGAACCGGCTTCTTTGAGGCTCTAGAACTCTTTAACTTTCCACAGCCTCTGCCCCTGAACTTCTTAGTCTCACCAATTCTAGTCGCTCTGGCTTCTCTAACTCCAAAGTCTTATCTTCTTGCCTCTGTAAGTCCCAAGTATTTTGTTGGCACTGTCTGTTAAGGGCAAGTGAGTTCACAGGGCTCCCCCTCCCCCTTTAAACTTTGAAGCTGTTTTCTGTTCTACATTATATGCGCTGTGCTGTATAAAGCTTTTGCTTTATTCATTATTTTTTCTTCTGATTTATGATTAGGGTCGGCCATAGTCTCTGCCTTCCTGTATAACCCTCTATAACTAGCTGTTTCCTCCTTCTCTCCTCCTTTCTGAATACAAAGGTAACTGGAGTCTGAAGTTAAAACAGATGTTCTGCACACCTTTACAGCGTACAGTTTTATATGCTGTGAGCCAAGTCATATGGTAAAAAATGATACAGTTTTGCATTCTGTTGTTTCAATGGTTAAGGTTGTTATTTTCTATTTTAGAAGCAGAACGGACACGTCGGTTTTTAAGTGGCATTATCAATTTTATTCACTTCAGAGAAGCATGCCGGGAAACATATGCAGAATATCTTTTGCAATATGTAAGGTTTAAGTATATTTGCTAGATATATACACATCAAATCGTCAATCTCATGTACGAATTATTAATCTGCTTTGAAATTTTTCACAGGTCCAATTGCTAGAATTGAATTTGTTTTTATATTTATATAAGGTAGACTTTAGTTTGGGGATGATATTGTGAAATGATACATTTTTGGTAACACAGAAGATAGACTTTTGCTTTAATGTTGGAACCGAGACATTATTCCCCACATTAAATAGGTTTTTTTTCCCCCCCCGTAAGTTTGCAAAGATGCATAGTGTTCCTCAAATAACTGAGATATTTGAAATATGTTTACCTTTTAAACAAGACCAAGTTGGACTGTCTCTGTCAGGGTTGTTGTTCCTGCCTCACAGTAGAAGGTCCAGTTCAACACCATCTCTTTAACAGACGGATATATTTACGTTGTACAGGTGTTATATTTGTGAAAATTATGGACTATTACTGAGTGATTCATTCCCATTGTTCTTAATGTGTAGGTGCTGGACTCTTAGAAAGCACCAGGGTAACACAGAACAGTTAGACCTGAGATTCAGCTACTCTGAACTGGATAAAGACTTCTTAGTTCCAATCAGGCTAAACTTATACTCCTGAACCTGAAGACTCTCCAAAGCTCCCATACACTCACACCTGTAGATAAGCACACTCACATGCTTTTGTTTGGCTGTTCACTGTCATTGTTTAAAGACACACAACACAGACATTTAATTTCTAAAATGCCTGTGTACTGTCCTTCCTGCCTGTGTTGGGACAAGTGTAATGCTGTCTGTTCCCATTACAGTCACTCTTTTACTTAGTTGTGTCATAGCTTTTCATTCATGACTGATAGCTCAGAGAGATAGAACTATGTTTAGGATGAAAAGACTCTTTTCTTGAAAATTATCAGCATCTAACAAAGTGTCTAGCCATAGGAAGGTGTGTCTAGTAACATTTATGTCAGGTAAAGAAGTCATTGGGAATGCTGCTGAGAGGTTGTATCTTCTATGTACCTGACCCTGAGTTTACTCCCTTGCCTTTTTAAAAGGAGGGAAAAAAAAAAAAAAAAAAAAAAAAAAAAAAAAAAAAAAACTGTCCTTCACTCATTGTCATAAGTGCCTAACCACTTCAACAACTTCTTCTTATTTTGTGTGTTGGATGCTTGGTGTATGTGTGTGGGACTTGCTTGTTAGTGTGTGGGGTACATTACCCATGTGGGTGGAAGCCAGAGCTGGAGACATCGGGTATCTTTCTCGATCATACTGCTAGGTTCTCTTATTGCTTTGACTCAGGCTTTCTCCATGGACCAGAAGCTTACCATCTGGGCTAGTCTGGCTGACTAGAGGGTTCTCTGGATTCACCTGTGTATGCCCACCATGCACACACAACATACCAAGCCTTTTATGTAGGGTCTTGGAATTTTTTTTTTTTTTTATGGTGAATAAATATTTTGTAGACTGTTTGTAGTTTATTTTTTTCATGCATTGTCTTTTAAAACATGCTAATATGAGATTAAATTGCATTCATAGAAATCTTCTCTGGATAAAATGCAGCAGTTAAACAGTGTGCACCAGGAGGCATTGATGAAGCTGGAGAAACTCAAGTAAGTGGGAGCTCTACAGAGAAGGGGAATGTAGTTGCCAGGTGTAAACCAAGTCATGAGTAGTTGCACTCAGTGCTGCGCTCCACACCAACGGTCACTGTTTTCTGAAGAAATGGAAGATATTTCAGTCCAAGTTCTAAAACAAATGTGTGTTTTTGCTTCCTAAGTCTGAATTATCATTGGTTCTTTCTTGTTAATGTGTTGTCCGCCTGCCCTACTGAACATCATAGCACAGCAAACTGTCCTGTGTGGAGGGATAGCTCACTCTCCAACCGGAAGCCTCAGCGGGGGTCCCAGAATTACCTCTATTGCTTGCTTTAAAAAAAAAAAGTTAAAATTTAAATTTGACGTGCAGTTTGTACTGGCTGTGATCTTTTTTCTGCTATTGTAAATTTAGTTGTTCTGTGGAGCCATCATAGATTGAGGGCTGTCCGCACTTATTGTGAGCAGTCAGATTTGGTTTGTTTGATTCTAGTCTGTTGATGTTTTTGAGCTTGTCTGTTTAAGGTCTCTGATAAAATCGCCTTTATAGGCAACAGTAAACTAAGAGGCTGAGAGTGAGAGACACGTATTACAATTTAGCATAATAAAAATAAATCACAAACTAAATCACAAGAACATGACAGCTGGGAGAGAATGTCTGTAGCATGTGATGCAAAGCATTGCTGAACTGGTGACAGAGCTCCTGTCGTGTTCCTAGTATGTGAAGAATCCTTGCAGACCGAGAGGATAAGGGCTAACTGTAGAAACGGGGGCAAAGCCAGAATCAAAGTAGATGGCTAATATCATACATCTAGGGTGAAACTTGGGCTTTCATGTGGAAGAGACTTTGGCTGTTGTCTTAGTTAGGGTTTCTACTGCTGCAGGAAACCCCATGACCAAAGAGCAAGTCGGGAAGGAGAGGGTTGAGGTGACTTATAGGTCATATTGCAGTTCATCACTGAGGGAAGTCAGGACAGGAACTCCAACAGGGCAGGGACCTGGAGGCAGGAGCTGATGCAGAGGCTATGGAGGAGTGCTGCTTACAGGCTTGCGCCCTATGGCTTACTCAGCCTTTCTTCTTATAGAACCAGGACAGGCAGCCCAGGGCTGGCACCACACTCCATTGGTTGGGCCCTCCCTCATGGATGACTAAATGAGAAAATGCCTTACAGCTGGATCTCAAGGAAGCATTTCCTTAGCTAAGGCTCCTTCCTCTGATAGCTTCCTCTATAGCGTGTGTCAAGTTGACAAAACCACCCAGGACTGATATGCAGGTGCTGCTGGAAAGGATGGTACATGGGAGAGTGTCAGGTCCTCTACTGGGAAGTGTATGGTGCTGAGAGCCAGGGCCACGTTATGGGAAACAGCACTGGATAACAGCTTTGGCCACTCTAGTAGGAGTTACAGTGGAAACAGACCCTTTACCTAGTCATCAGAGGCACAGCTGTTATTTGTACTTTTCAAAGTTAAGGGTGCACAAACTCTTCTGATCTGTTTTGTTGTGTTTAGTTCAGTTCCAGTGGAAGAACAAGAAGAGTTCAAGCAGCTTATGGATGAGATTCAGGAGCTGCAGCACTTGCTGAACCAGGACTTTAGGCAGAAAACGGTATGCGTGGACCCTTTAACATGCAGCTGTGTCAGGTCACACACCTGGGGAGAGCATGGCTTTGGGTTAGTGAAGAAGCAGTACATTGCTGCACCCGTTTGTGTAGCCAGAGCTGTGTGCATTCTGGATGCATGGAATCTAGAGTATTCTCCTGGGTTTAGTTCTGCTGTGAGGCTGCGGTACCATAGGCATTGCAGGGCTCAAGGGTCAGTTTATGTGTTTATGGAAAATACAGGATTGTTCTCCATTCCGCCTGCACTGGCTCAAGACGTTTAATTCCCAGCTTTAGTGTTAGTTTGTGGTACTTCCCCTGTATTTCTGTGAAGCTGGCTTTTGGGGACTTACCATGATTTTTTTTTTTTTTTTTTAAGTGCCAATCAATGAGAACAATGACCATTTTCAGGTCTCACTGATTCCAAGTGGCCTGAATTTTTGATCTGCTCAGTAGATAGCACAGACACCTAATGCGTCAGTCGTTATTTTTTAACAAGAATCGTTTCCTTTCAGTTTGCATATTAGCTTTCGAAGTGTTAGGTGATGCTAGGACGGATGATGCAGTTAAGCTCTATTTTGTTTTGTTTTTGATTATCTTTACTAACGAGTAGTAACACTAACAAGGGGAAGCAGCTTATAAAACAGAACATGAAGCTGAATAGTGCACGCCTAAAGTGCCAAGGCAGTGCACATCCACCCCCACCCCCTGGGCCCTGCTTCCTCAGACAGAAGCTCCCGAGGCCTCCTGACGACAACCTGTTCAGATTTGATCCATCCCTGGGTTGGCCCATCGGTTAGGTCAGAGTCCTGGTGAGCTAGTTGTCTGCCGAGTCCCCTCATAGGCACACCCACGGGAGGCCTACCAGGCCAAGGGTTTCTTCATCCATTTTTGTGTGAGACCTGCTTGACATGAGGTCTGAGGAAGGACTCTTAGACTTACTGAATGAAGACAGTTGGACTCCATCTGATCTCACTTCCTCGCCTTCTTACCTGCGTTGTATAAAGAAGTAATTAGTGGTTTAAGTTTTATTTTTCAAATCATTATAGCACAGTTGTTTTTTCTCTTAGACAGTGCAGCTGGAGGGAATTGCCCAAAAGAAATTAGAAATTTCAGAGAAAACAAAGCGTTTGGTAAGTTTCTTCTTTGTTACCTTGAGTTTAAAATTTGAGTATACTTCAGTGTTTTAGCTGTGTGGTAGTCAGTAATTCTCTGTCATCCCTTCCCCTGTGTAGCCCTCACTGTCCTGGACCTAGCTCTGTAGACCAGGTCAACCTTTAACTTAGAGATCCATCTGCCTCTGCCTCCTGAGTGCTGAGATTAAAGGCATGTGCCACGAATGTCTGGCAACTTTGTTCAACCTCAATACAGAAACTACTATTAAAACAAAACCCAAAAATTATCAACACCTGGAAATGTATAAAGAAAGTAAAAAGGACCCAAAGTTAGCCATATGATCTGATGTGTGTGTATGCTATATAGTGTAACAGATACACAGCATATATAATAGATTATTTTTCTAGTATACATATATCTGTATAATTTAACACAAATGGTATTAACCTCAATGAATCTCAACACCCCCCACACACAAACACTGAGTAGTGTAGTATACATGGTTATCAGTATCATATCAATGGCTGTGTAGTATGGTTGGATATCTGTATATGTTGTTTGAAATTTCTGGCCCAGCCCAGTGCCGCAGCCCAAGTGAATCTGTCCTGCCCATGGCCTGGCCTAGTCTAAGATTTGGCCCCTAGGCCCTGCTTGGTCCCAAATAATTACACAAAGGCTTATATTAATTATATGCTGTTTGGCCTATGGCTCAGGCTTATTGCTAGCTAGCTCTTGAATCTTAACTCAGCCCATTTCTTCAGTCTGTTTCTGACATGTGGCTTGTGGCTTACCTGTACTACATTACATATTGCTTCTTGGGTCACTGGATTACATCTCTCTCTGACTCCACCCTCCTTCCCCTTTATGTATGCTTGGATTTCTTGCCTGCTTCTAAGCTGCTCTGTCATAGGCCAAGATATTTCCTTCATTATCCAGTGGTATTCACAGCACACACATCATGTAAATGTATTGTGTTATGTATCTTTTCGTTCTCTTTTGATACACTTTCGTATTGCGTCTATTTTTGTTAATTTTATGTAGCTATGTGTGTACTGTAAATGTGTGCATTTGTCATCAGTTTCTCAGGAAACACTAATTCAGTATGTGGGGATTAGAAGAAATAGACATTTAAGATTGGTTCATGTTGTCAAACTAAAGATTCTAATTTCTGTTTTAGCAAGAGAATATAGGTATGTCCATTTCCTACACTTGTGTTAAATATAAATGTTGTGATTTTTGAACATGTCTATAATTCTTATTCTGTAAAATATGCTCTTTGTACAGTAGGTTGTCTGTTCTTATGTGTGTGTATTTTAAACGGTTCGGTCACCTTTGAGAGTTCCTGTCCTCTAGTGTGTGTTGTTAACGGGGAGGCAGGGAGCTGTGGGGTTGGAGAGGGCGCGCCCACTTCCTTCTCTCCCTCCACCATGCCCAGAGGTCACCAGACTTGGCAGCAAGCACCCTCTCCTACTGAGCTGTCTTACCAGCCTAAGAATGTATTTTGTTAAAGATATTAGAAGCCTTTCATTCAATGATTTATATTGTCCTCACAATACTAAAAACCACTTGTGGAGAGATTCCAAATGTAGAGGAAGACTTACTTTTCTTAGCTCTCAATACCTGACCTCGGCTTTTTTATGTTCTCTTGTGTTATACACACACACACACACACACACACACACACACACACTTTGGGTGCTCTTTCTTTGGGTAAGTTTTTAGAATTCCAGCCAGGTCATGTAGTTAATATGAAAGCACATCACACACATAATTTTACTGTTGTGAGTACCTGTACTGCTTATGAAAGGGATGTGAACGAAATGGAAGTTTCCAAAATCGGTGGATATTCTTAGGACCAGGATGCTGTGGTATCTTAGGAGGACCACACAGCTCTCAGAGATGCCACTGAGGGTGGTAAGTGTCACACTAAGGAGCTTGATCTATAGCTAGAGCCACTAAGCAGGCCAGGGTGGTTAGAATTCAGTTCTACCCTGTTACAGCTTGCAACACACATGAGCCTACGTTGTTGTATTATTCAAAGAATAGTAACCAGTTCTGTTGTCTGACCTGAATGGTGAAAATATCTCAACAGAATGAACTGAAGTTGTCCGTGGTTTCTTTGAAAGAAGTTCAGGACAGCTTGAAGAGCAAAGTTGTGGACTCTCCCGAGAAGGTTAAGAACTTTAAGGAGAAGATGAAGGACACTGTCCAGAAGCTCCAGAATTCTCGTGTGAGCTCCCTGTGTCCAAGTGGCTTTCTGACTCCTCTTCTGTCTATACGGATTCTGCTCTTTATTTGTGGGGGGTAGAGGGGAAAAACAGAGCTGCAAGGTGCTGGTGAGTCACTGCGGCATCCAAGGCTTTGCTCAGGTGGATCTGGTGCAAATGCTGTGTTCTTGTGAGAACTAATCACTCAGTTATGCAGGAGAAAGGAATTAAGCAATTTTACAAAAATTAGTAACTAACAATTACAGTGTGAACTGTGAAATCATAGAGTGATCACAGGAGACACAGGAGAAATTTTTCTTTCTCTTGATCATTTTTTCTTCAAATATAAAACTGCTATAAAAAGTTAAGTCAGTTTTTAAAGTAGCATTAAAAAAATAGAGAATGCTTTGAAATAAGGAAATGAGAGAACTATTTGTGAGAGTCAGGTAGGAGAGGAGTGGGAATTTGTCTAAGAAATGTATTCAAGGCCAGGGGTTACTTTGAGAGGTGGGGTGAGGTAAGAAAGGTCAAAAATTCAAAGTGGGGCTTTGGAGAGATGGCTCAGAGGTTAAGAGCACTGACTGTTCTTCCAGAGGACCTGAGTTCAATTCCCAGCAAAACCACATGGTGGCTCACAACCATCTATGATGAGGTCTGGTGCCCTCTTCTGTAAAACTGTATGCATAATAAATAAATAAATCTTTTTAAAAAAAGAAAAAAAAAATTCAAAGTGGGTAGACAATTTGGCTTGTGTTTTGAATCAAAGTTTTCAAGCGATCATATCCAAGTATCTCCTGATAATAAAGATTGTCACTAGTAATAGAGAAAAAAAATCATCAGAAACGAAATGAGGCCAAGATACAGATTTGAAAATTTATGAGGAATGCTGCTTTATTTAAAAAAAAAAAAAAAAAAAAACTGGTGCATCTTGGGGTTTAATTACTCAGCATGGGGAGGTTCTGGGTCTGACCCGACCCCCCCCATTAAGAAAGGTTCTGTTTAGTTAGCTGCTCTTGCAGGAGAAAATTGCTGGTTATTTTTGAAAAGAAACCTTCATGCGAATTAGAAATTTAAATTTTTACAGATTTAAAACATTTATATAACTCTTGACCAACTGGAAAACACACCTCAACCCAACAGTCTGACTTTAGCCCAGACTAACCTGGAATTCCCTGCCTCAGCCTCCTCAGGGCTTAGAGTATAGGCTAAATGTTTTTAAATTATCATGAAAACCTAAAGCGTGGAGAGGAAAGACCTATGAAAACATTTTCTGTGCCTATGAAGGGTTTGGTTAGTTTTTTTCAAATGAAGAGAAATAATCTCAGTTGAAGAACTGTCTCCATCAGATTGGCCTGTAGGCAGGTCTCTGGGACATTTTCTTTACTAATGATGGATGTGAGAGAGTCTGAACTCACTGTGGGCTGTGCTAGTCCAGATAGTCCCTGGGTTTTATAAGAAAGCAGGCTGAGTAAGTTAGTAAGCAGTATTATATTCAAAGAGGATTTACAAATTAATAAAACAATATAGAAATGAAAGATGAACAATATAACTAGGTCATTTTTGAGGAGACATGTGATGAATGAGGTAAGGCAGAGAGTGGCTTAGTGGGGAGAAGGCAAGATTTCTGCAGTGGTATGTGGTTTGAGTAAAAATATACATCCCTTTTGTGTTTTCAAAGAGATTATCTTTTTAAAGAATCAGGTACTAGTAATAGTTCTATAAACAAACAAAGATTATTAATAGATAAAGGACTTCCCTGTAGTATCCAGAAGTAGTTTGAGAATTAGCAGAACAAGCTCTTGGATTGTTTTAGTGGTGCTTAGAATCAAACCAGGGGCTTTTGTTGGCACTAGGCAAGCATTTGTGCCCAACCAGAATGAATTCCTTTCCATACACATAAAGAATCTTTGGAAAATTAGCAGTGAATGGTCAGTGAATAAAATAGTGGAAGTTATCTCTTATGGATATTTGGAGTTTTAAAAGTATCTTTAGGGACGTGGAGAGAGAAGGTTCAGTGATTAAGAGCACTGGCTGCTCTTCCAGGGGTGATAGGTTCGAAACCCAGCACTCCCATGGCAGCTCACAACTGTAACTTGAGTCCTGGAGGATCCAATGAGCTTGTCTGTTCTCTTAGGAAGCAGGCACGCACATGGTGCACAGACAAACCGTGCATGTAAAACACTAGCACACATAAAATAAGTTAATAAGAAACTATTTTAAAGAGAGGCGTTGTGTATTTGACTCACATCAGTAGTAGTGCCTTGCAGTACTGCCCTCGGAACTCAGTTGTTGGGCATTTTTGAGCTTTCTGGAGGGAATGCAGAAATTATTGAAGACCAAATGAATAGACCTTACAGTTTCTTAAAGGAGAGTATCAAACTGGTGTTCTTTTTTCCTCCCAAAGCAAGAAGTGATGGAGAAGTATGAAATGTATAGAGATTCTGTGGAGTCCTTGTCTTCCTGTCAGCTGGAGGTGCAGCTCTATCAGAAGAAAATACAGGACCTTGCAGATAACAGGGAGAAACTCAGCAGCATCTTAAAGGAGGTTTGTGTTGGGTGGTGTTTCTGTCGTTACTATGTGACGGGCTGTAACAGTTTTGGATTCACTTTGTCTCCCTAAAGACCAGCTAGCTGTTCTGTCGTGTAGTACTTGCTGAGGAGTAAGGCATCTTCCACTAAACATCGGGATGTCAGGAGCTATTTTAACCTTCAGGTGAAATGAATAATAAATCAGCACAGCACATGGTAGTATATATTTTGGAATGTAGTAATGAGTGTTTCAGCTTCTCCTAACAGATGTAATCACTTATCATCACTGGCATAGAGTCCATACTTAGTTTCCATCACTGTGCCTTTGTTAATAAAGATGTCAACCTTCCAGCAGTCTCCATCCTGAATACTGTGAGGCAGCTCTGCCTTCTCACTTTCTGAGATGCTTTCACATCTTCATCCAGGCCACTCCCAGGGCCACTAACCTTAGGCTAAAGTCTGTTGCTTTCGACAGAGAGAAGGACATGGGTTAGCGTTTCTGTTCGCCTAGCACATAGTCTTGCCCACCATCTGGGGTCACAGACAGATCTGCTTTTGAGTCCGAGGTCTGCCTCTGCCCTTCTCTCCCCTCCGGTGGGTATTGGATCCCACACCAGTACTCAGCTGTGGGGTCCGGCTGATGTGTGCCTGCCCCTCATCAATCCTGGAAGGCCAGCAGGAGCAACTCCTCTCTGCTCACTGGACTCTTTGCCCGTGTATAGTTACAGTTTTCTGTTGAGTTTGCAGAGCCTGAAGATGTCTTCCATTTCAAAACTGTGTTTTTTTCTAGCTCCCCCTAGAAGACCCTTTTGTTTTAAGTCCTGTTTGGTTGTATTGACTTTAAATATTCTTCATAAAACAGTGCCTGAAGTTGGAGGACCAGATTGAAAGTGATTCATCAGAACTAAAGAAACTGAAGACTGAGGAAAATTCCCTCAAAAGACTGATTACTGTAAAGAAGGAGAAGGTTGCCACCACACGCTTCAAAATCAACAAGAAGCAGGAGGACATGAAGCAGTACAAGCAGACACTGATCGAGTATGAGCATGATTCTGGTCCAGTGGCTTAGGACGCTAGGAGAGGCTGGAGGCCGCGGTGCCTTCACCAGAGGATTCTGCCTCTGTGTCTGCCTATAGAAATAAGACCTCGGGTGGTTCCATCCACTTATTTGTTCATTTGCTTGATGTTTTTCTGCTTGTTTGTTGTCCTCTGAGGTGCACAGTTCTAAATCTTTGATATTAATCCTTAAAGGGACTGTGGTAGTGCTTATATTTCAGTGCATTTGAGACGTAGCCTAGATTAGATTAGAGAAGGAAATCTTAATATTATTCAGGTAAAAATTAGTATTTTGCTAAGTACCTCTGCTAGTGTGTTGAGGTATTTTGCCGGTAGTGGGTCCTTGGGAGCCCTAGGAATGTGTGTTTATGATATCATTCCTTTAGTTCTTAAACGTGGCATGGGGACTGGACTAAGTACTTGCATCCAGAGGAAAGGAGAAGATGGCACCTGGGGGATTCTAGGCAGGGGCTCTACAACTGAGCCACACCCCAGCCCCTCACTGGGTGATTCTAGGCAGGGGTTCTACCACTGACTCACACCGCAGTCCCTCACTGGGGGATTCTAGGCAGGGGCTCTACCACTGAGTCACACCCCAGCACCTGGGGTTGAGTATGTGCTGTCAAATGTGCAGAAAAGTACTTATCAGCATCTGCACTAACAGTGTATGGATGTGCACACTGAGGCACTATAGCCGAGCCTTCCTCTTAGGGAGTAGGTTGTGAGGGCTGGAGTGTGGGTTAGTGGTGGAGCACCTGCCCAGCATGTGCCAGGCTCTGGCTGTGCTCTTCAGCTCTACAAAACAGGGACACAAAAGGATGGCTCTTGAATGAAGTAGTTCCATACACCATGGTGTAACTGTAGTGCACCACAAGGTGTGGGCTTTTGTGGGTTTGTCTGCTTGCTTTTATATCTGGAAGGGTTCTGGGCTTGTTGAGGAGGTACTGGCACACAGTGCCTCTGGGTTCACTATTAGTGACTTTGGCTTTTTAAATGCTCAGAAGAAATTATATCAAGTGTCTCTTTTCCCTTTAGAGATTGCAGTAAAATTCAAGAAAAAAGAGGCACTGTCTGCGAAGAAATAACCACCATTAATCAGAAGATCCAGAAGATTAAATCTGGGATTCAGCAACTAAAAGATGCAGAGAAAAGGGAGAAACTCAAGTTTCAGGTTTGTGCTCCTGGGACATAGAATCCATGAGTTTAAGACGTCACTCATGACAGGCTTTGGGGTTCTCTGGAGCAGAAATTGACCCCGTGGGCCCTTTGCTTTTATCCATTTGTAGCACCATTCTGGATACCTTTTAATTATCTCTAGACATGTATCCCCTGTGCCTTTTTTGTTACTTGCCTTTTAGCATGTCACAGAGTATAATTCTTTGGGGTAAAGTAGTTGCTAAAGGATTTTTAAGGTATGTATCTAAAAGCAGCTACAGCTACCCCAAATAGCTACAGCTCTTCATTCAGAACCTTAGGCCTCTCTTTTCATTCATCTCCATCTTCCTGCTTCTGAACCAGCCTGGTCTGTGATAGCCCAACTCTCGCTGCCATTGTCCATCCGGTCTGCAAAGATCCTGACACCAAAGAGATTTGGGGCGATACTTTTCTCCTGCGTTCCTAGAGAGATCAGAGACTGTGCTCTCACATGCTTTAGGTATAGTTAATAAGCTGGTTATTAGCAGATTCAAACTAGTAACTGGCTAGAATCTGAGCTGTCTTTGTTCCGCACAAAAGATGCCCAGGCTACCTTATATTCCTGTTGGCTCTGTGTCTGGCAGTACCAGTTGCTCTTTCAACCTTATCCTGGCATATGAAACCATTCCTAGAATAGCCTTGAGTAGAGCCTGCTTTCCATAAATATCTATAAAGTTGAAAGGGCACTGCACACTGTGTTTTAAAACTAGTCGTGTGTCTGTTTTTATGCCAGTACCAGGCTGTTTTTATTACTGTAGCTCTATGGTATAACTTGAGGTCAGGGATGGTGATTCAGCCTCCTGAGGTTCTTTTGTTGAGCAAAATTGTTTTGGCAATCCTGGCGTTCCTGTTATTCCAAATGAAACTGAGTATTGTTCTTTCAAGGTCCAAAAAATATTGTGTTGGGATTTTGATGGGCAGTGCATTGAATCTGTAGATTGCTTTTGGTAGAATTGCCATTTTTACTATGTTGATCCTACCTATCCGGGAACATGGGAGATCTTTCAATTTTCTGATATCCTCTTCAATTTCTTTCTTCAGTGATTTAAAGTTTTTGTCAATTAGATCTATTACTTCTTTGGTTATAGTTACTCTAAGGTATTTAATGCTGTTTGCAGCTATTATAATGTGTGATGTTTTCCTTATTTCTTTTTCAGCCCTTCTATCTTTAGTGTATAGGAGGACTACTGATTTCTTTGAGTTAATCTTGTATCCTGCTACATTGTTGAAGGTGTTCATCAGCTGTAGAAGTTCCCTGGTAGAATTTTGTGGGTCACTTATGTATACAATCATATCATCTGCAAATAGAGATAGTTTCAATTCTTTTCCAATTTGTATCTCCTTAATCTCCTTTTGTTCTCCTATTGCTTTAGCTAAAACTTTGAGAACTTTGTTGAATAGATAAGAAGAAAGGGGACATCCTTGTCTAGTTCCTGATTTTAGTGGGATTGCTTTGAGTTTTTCTCCATTAAATTGGATGCTGGCTGTGGGCTTCTTGTAGATCGCCTTTATTATATTGAGATATTGCCCCTGTATTCCTGATCCCTCCAGAGCTTTTATCATAAAGGAGTGTTGGATTTTGTCAAAGGCTTTTTCAGCATCTAAGGATGTGATCATGTGGTTTTGTTCCTTTAGTTTGTTTATATGATGGATACCGTTTATGGTTTTTCGTGTGTTCAACCAACCAACCCTGCATTTCTGGGATGAAGCCTACTTGGTCGTGGTGGATGATATTTTATATATTGTTGTATACAGTTTGCCAAAATTCTGTTCAGAATTTTAGCATCAATATTCATGAGGGAAATTGGTCTGTAATTCTCCTTCTTTGTTGTGTCTTTGCGTGTCTTGGTTATTAGCGTAATTGTGGCCTCATAAAAGGAATTTGGCAATATTCCTTCAGTTTCTACTGTGTGAAATAGTTTGAGGAGTAATGGTAGTAATTCTTCTTTGAATGTCTGGTAGAATTCTGCACTGAAACCATCTGGACCTTGTTAGTTCCGTGAGTAAGAGCAAGTACACACTAACAAGGCTGCACACTAGAGTTTGTTTAAGAGAAGAGTCCCAGGCGGGTAAAGAAACAGAGGAGCGAGAAAGAAGTCAGGGGATAGAGAAGAAAAAGAACCGGAGCATGTGCGCACAGTCCCTTTTAAGGGAAGGGGCGTGCACGGGTATGCATCATGGGTCCAGGGAGGTGCTTCTGGGTCCAGCCATGGTTTTAAGTCATGGGTTCAGGGAGGGGCTTCCATACGCAGTGCCTCAGGGTTTACATAGCCATGCCTAGGGGCATGCCTCCTTGCAAGGTGCATCCCACTTGAGCCCAGGGGCTCAGCTACGTGGAATGCCAGGAATCCTTACAGACCTGGGCTTTTATCTTGTGTGAAGCTTTTAATGACAGCTTCAATTTGCTTAAGGGTTATAGACCTGTTTAGGTAATTAATCTGTTCTTCATTTAATTTTGGTAAATGGTACCTGTCCAGAAAGCTGTTCATTTCTTCTAGGTTTTCCATTTCTGTGGAATATAGATTTTCGAAGTATGATCTGATAATTCTCTGTATTTCCTGGGGGGGGGGGTCTGTGTTCATGTCCCCCTTTTCATTTCTGATTTTGTTGAGTTGGACACTCTCTCTCTGCTTTTTGATTAGTTTGGATAAGGGCTTATCTATATTGTTGACTTTCTCAAAGAACCAACTCTTTGATTCATTGGTTCTTTGTATTGTTCTTTTTGTTTCAATTGTATTAATTTCAGCTCTAAGTTTGGTTATTTCCTGCCGTCTACTCCTTCTAGGTGAGTTTGCGTCTAATTGCTCTAAGGCTTTCAGCTGAGCTGTTAGTTCTCCAGATAGTGTGGGATTTCTCTGGGTTTTTCATATAGGCATCTAGCGCTATGAATGTTCCTCTTAAGACTGCTCTCATTGTGTCTCACAAGCTTGGGTACATTGTGGATTCATTTTCATTAAATTCTAGGAAGACTTTGATTTCTTTCTTAATTTCTTCCTTGACCCAGAGGTGGTTCAGCTGAGTGATGTTTAGTTTCCATGAGTTGGTAGACTTTCTTTGATTTTTGATGCTGTTGAACTCTAACTTTAGGCCCTGGTGGTCCGATATGTTACAAGGGATTATTTTCTTTTCTTTTTTTTTTTTTTTGTATCTGTTGATATTAGCTTTCTGACCAATTATGTGGTCAGTTTTAGAGAAAGTTCCATGAGGAGCCTAGAAATATGTATATTCCTTTGCATTTGGGTGGAAGTTTCTCTAAATATGTATTAAATCCATTTGCATCATAACCTCTGTTAGAATCTTTATTTCTGTATTGAGTCTCAGTCTGGTTGACCTATCCAAGGGTGAAAGTGGGGTATTGAAGTCTCCCACTATTAGGGTAAGAGAGTTCATGTGGGATTTGAGCTTTAGCAGTGTTTCTTTTACATAGGTAGGTGCCCTTATATTAGGGGCATAAATATTCAGGATTGAAATCTCCTCTTGACCAATTTTTCCTGTGATGCTTGAGTAATGACCAACTTGGTCCCTTTTAATTGCTTTTAGCTTAAAGTCTACTTAGTTAGATATTAGGATGGCAACCCCAGGTTGTTTCTTAGGACCGTTTGACTAGAAAATCTTTTCCCAACCCTTTACTCTAAGCCTGTGTCTGTCTTTGTGGTTGAGGTGTGTTTCTTGTAGGCAAAAGAAGGATGGCTTCTGTTGTTATATCCATCTTGTTAGTGTGTGTCTTTTTATAGGTGAGTTGAGTCCATTGATATTAAGGGATATTACTGACCACTGACTGATATTTTCTGCTATATTTGGTGGTAACTTGTTTGTATCTCCTTTCTCTGGGGTATTCTTCCGTGGGATTATTGATTGTTTGTGGTTTCATGGGTGCATCTGGGGTCCTTAGGTTGGAGTTTTCCCTCTAATACTCTCTGTAGCGCTGGATTGGTAGATAGGTATTGTTTCAGTCTGACTTTGTCATGAAATATCTTGTTTACTCCATCTATGGCGATTGATAATTTTGCAGGGTATAGTATTCTAGTTTGGCAGCCATGCTCTTTTAGCGTCTGTATAACTTCTGACCAAGCCCCTCTAGCTTTCATTGTTTCCATTGAATAGTCAGGTGTTGTTCTGATGGGTGTCTGCCTTTATAGTTAAGTTGGCCCTTTTCTTTTGCAGCTCTTAAAATTTTTTCTTTGTTCTGTATGTTTTATCCCTTGATTATTATGTGGCGCGCTGAGTTTTTTGGGGGGTCATCTCTTTGGTGTTCTGTAAGCTTCATGTATCTTTATAGGCATTTCCTTCTTCAAGTTAGGAAAGTTTTCTTCTGTGATTTTATTGAATACATTATCTGTGCCTTTGAGCTGGTATTCTTCTCCTCCTTCTATTCCTATTATTCTTAGGTTAGGTCTTTTCATGTTGTCCCAGATTTCCTGGACATTTTGTGTTATGGCTTTTGTGGTTTTAGTATTTTCTTTGACTGATGTATCTGTTTCCGCTACTGAGTCTTCCACTTCAGAGATTCCCTCTTCCATCTCTTGGTTTCTGTTACTTATGCTTGTATCTGTAGTTCCAGCTTTTTTCTTGAAGTTTTCTATTTCCATCTTTGCCTCATTTTGTGCCTTTTTTATTGCTTCTATTTCAGTTTTTAGTTCCTGGCATGTTTCTTTCATTTTTTTGGTTTACCTTTTCTTGGTTTTCTTTCAAAGATTTGTTCATCTCTTCCAGTTTTTTGTTTGTATTTTCTTCTATTTCTTTAAGGAAATTTTTCATATCTTCTTTGAGGGCTTCAATGATCTTCATAAAGGTATTTTTGGTGTTGCTTCCTTCTGCTTCCTCTTCATTGCTCTGTTCAGGTCTTGTAGTTGTAGAACCACCACTTTCTTCTGTGGTTACCTTGTTGTTCTTTATGTTATTATATATATTTTTGCACTGGCGTCTGCCCATGGCTTCAGTGGTTCACGATTAGGTGGCTCCTGGTCAGTTGTGGCAAGGGGGCTTGTGTGTCTCCTGTCGCCTCTGAGCAAGGAGTCTACCTGGTCTCTGACTCTGCCCTGGGCAGGGGTCTGAATTTCAAGTCCTCAGTCCTTGTCTACTGATGCAGTTGAGGGCGGGGTCGCTGTGCAATGCCCCCCCCCCTTTTAGGTGCAGCTGGAGGAGACCCTCACAGCCAAACTCTATTCCTGTCTGCTAAGGAGTGCGTGGAGACATGCACCACAGACAGAACCTGGTCCCGGAACCGGAACGGGAACGGGAACGGGAACACGAACACAACTTTCCCGGCCAGGGTTTCAGGCGCCTGGGCCTGCTGACTTCACCTCACCTCACCTCTGCTGCTCTTACTTTCTTTACAGTGCAGAACCTCGTACTTGGCAAGTGGTGCTGTGGCCCCAGAAGCACAGGGCCTTTGTTTACAAAGCCTTGTTTGGGCTGGGGTGTCAGCAGCAGTGTCTCGCCTTCTGTTCGTGTTCAGATTATGGTCAATTAAAGATGACACCTTCTTCCCGTGCAGCTCTGCCAAGTTGATTTTTTTATCATACCATTCTGTGATGAAATGATTGCTCTCAATTCAAGATCTTATTGTTATATCGTGTAGGCTTAATTGCATTTCTTTCAGCCTCCATTCTCAAAATGCCAAGATCAGTTTAAATCTCGTCCACACCAATTATTTCTCGTTGTGTGGTGTTGTCTGCAGATTTGAGCAGCATGCCTTCTCTCCAAGGTGGAAGGAAGCACTGAGTGGGACTGGCCTCTGGCTGCATTGTAGCACTGCTCCAGGGCGTGCAGCACTGGTATCTGAGCCCCAGACATGGTTGTTTAGCTTCCTGTTGTCCATCTTTTGCCCCGTCTGCTGATGTCTATTATTCCTCGGCAGCCCGAGAATGACTGTAAAGTAAGTGTTGAACTCAAGCACGTTTGCCAGAAGAATTCTCTAGTTCTTTTTACTCTTCACGACGAGGAAAGGTCCACAGATTGTCAAAGTGGTCTCCACACAGGGCTGCGGGGCCCTCGTTATCACTGCCCTGCTTTACATGTTCCTGCACATAGTTAGGTATTCACCTGCTCCTAGCTTCTAGTACCTCTTTCACTGGACAACTTTAAAGACCTGTTTCCTGTGGCCACCAGTCACAGCAAACATGACATAAAGTCCAAACTCATCCCCATCTGTCCTCTTCTTCTACCTCTCCCCACTTAATCTCTTTTGTTCAATGTCTTCATAAATTTCTTTTAGAATAGTTGATGTATTTCTAATATGACACAATTTTTTATATTTATCATCATCATTTTATATCACAAGGAGTTGACATTTTAGACTTGTTAGAGATAACCCTGGCCTTGAGACTCACAAAGTTAACTTCATGATTTCTTTTTCCTTGGTGATACTATTCATTTCATTCACACATCCATAATACAAGTGTGTAAGTCTCATGAATTATAGCACAACGCTAATTCCTTCCCTGACTCTAATTTTGGTATTTTAAGCACTGACTACTACACAGTGCCAACTTTGTTTCTTTCTTTCTTTCTTTTTTTTTTTTCTACTTTTTTGATTTTTTTGATTATGAATAAAGTTCTATTTTTTTATCCATGTATCCCCTTGTTCAATTTCCCTTCCCTCTCCCAGGCCTCCCATTCACTCTATTTCCTCCCCATCACTTTATCTCCTCCCCAGCAAGGGCAGGAGGTCCCAAGGTTCCAAGGTGGCTTAGTTCAGCTTCCACTCCAGGCAGATCTGCTTTCCTCACCCCAACATCAAGACTGTGTCAGGTGTTCCTCTGAAGGGAATGGGCTCCAAGGTGCCAGTCCAGGGTGTTTCAGATCTCAAGCTGTTCAGTGGTTGTGCTTTGTTGCTTGGACATGCTTTGCTTTTTGCTTTTTTGTTTAGAGTCCACTAATGCGTGAGTACATCCCCTGCTTATCTTTCTGGGTTTGTGATACCACACTCAGGAGGATATTTTCCAAATCCATCCATTTGCCTGCAAATTTTAGGATATCATTTTTTCTTACTGCTGAGTAATACTTCATTGTGTCGATGTACCACAGTTTGTTAATCCATTCTTCAGTTGAGGGGCATCTAGGTTGTTTCCAGGTTTTTGCTATTGCGACTAATGCTGCTATGAACAGTTGAGCTAATGCCATTGGAGTGTGACTGTGTGTCTTTAGGGTATACACCCAGAAGTGGTATTGCTGGATCCTTGGGAAGACTGACTCACAGTTTTCTAAAAAACCACCATACTGCATTCCAGAGTGACTGAACAAGCTTACACTCCCACCAACACTGGAGGAGTGTTCCCCTTGCTCCACCACATCTCCAGCATAAGGCTGTGATCTGTGTCTTTTACCTTAGCCAATCTGACAAGTGTAAGGTTGTATCTCAAAGTTGTTTTGACTTGCATTTCTCTGATGGCTGCGGATGTTGAGCAATTTTTCAAGTGCCTTTCAGCCATTTGTAATTCTTCTGTTGAGAATTCCCTTTTTAGTTCTGAACCCCATATTTTGATTTGGCTATTCAAGATTTTGCACTCTAGTTTCTTGAGTTCTTTATATATTTTCGATATCAGTCCTCTATCACTTGTAGGGTTGGTGAAAAGCTTTCCCATTCTGTAGGCTGTCGTTTTGTCCTGTTGACTGTGTCCTTGGCTTTACAGAGCTTCTCAGTTTCAGGAGGACCCACATAGTGATTGTTGTTCTTAGTGTCTGTGCCACTGGTCTTATCTTTAGGAAGTGGTCGCTTGTGCCAATTCGTAGAAGAGTATTGCGCACTTTCTTTTCTGTCAGGTTCAGTATAACTGGGTTTATGTTGAGGTCTTTGATCCACTTGCATTTGAGTTTGGATCTATTTGCATTTTCCTTTTTTTTTTTTTCTTCTAAAGTAACTTTTTAATAGTGTACTTGTTTGTTTAAATTAGAATCTCTCTGTTTTCCTACAGTTTATGGATTCCTCTATACAATGAATGAATTACCTAAGATTTCCAGTCAGTATTTTAACAAATAGCACACGCACCTACTGGTGTCAGGGCCCTGCTCGGCTCAGGAGTCAGTCTGAGGATAAAGAAGTAGTGATCCCTTCCTCTAAGACGTTTCCCACAAGCGGGACATTCCCATCATCTCAAGAACAATAGAAACGACACCTGACTTCATGTTATACTGCAGAGTCAGGAGCAAAACCAGTGTGGTACTGTCACAGATCAGTAGACAAAACAGAAGATTTAGACATCAGTCCACGTACCTGTAGCCAGCTGGGTTTTTATTAGCATGCCACAATAGTTACTAGAGAAAAGTTAGCCACAATTACCACTGGTGCATGGGAAACTGGATATCTACCTGCAGAAGTGTGAAACTAGACCCTTACCTCCCACTCTATACCAAAAAGAAACCCCAAAGACTATAATGTAAGACATGAAATTCTGAAACTGCTATAGGGAAAATTCTTGAAGATACAGGCATAGGAAGGGCTTTTACACTTAGGATTCTGCTCTCATAGGAATAAGACTGACTGTCCTCAAATCCCACTGAGTTTTGGAGATGAAATTTAGGTCACCAGGCTTACATGAAAAGCACTTTGCTGTCTTACTGGTCAAAAGATCCTCTATTCACTGTTCATGGGCCTGTAAAACGGTGCAATCACTATGAAACCAGTGTAGGGGTGTATTGGCTAAAAATAGAACTACTATATCTTCCAGCTGTACATTCCTGGTCAAACACCCTAGTACCTTGGTTGATAACTTTCTTACGTATGTTTATATCTTCTCTGTTCAAGTCACCAAGAATCATCCTAGATGTCCACCAACAAAATAATGGGTATTTAAAACATAGTACATGTACACAGTGGGTTGTTGTTTGTCCATAAAGAAAATGAAATTTGTAGGAATATATATTCTAGTGGAAAATCATGTATTAAGTGAGGTGACCCAGTCCCCAAAAGACAAAAAACCACATGTTCTAATTTATCATATGTATATTTATGTGGAGTGGTTGAGTATAGACAGCAGGAACTAGAAAAGGGTCCATGAGAAAGAAAAGGAGACTGTAAGGAGGGCACTGTTAGTTAGGGTAGTAGGACACATGAGATATGAGAGTGGAGGGGAAACCAGCAGTGGTGGGTTTCAGTACGGATGAGGAGATGACTAAGAGGATGGGAGAGGAGAGCATCAAGGCCAACAGAAAGGTGATTGTGTGAGTTCATCAAAAAGGTTTATCTTCTGTGTAACTTCCTCTGAGTCCTTCCATTGTCTGTTTTCTCTCATTTACTGTGGACTTTTATAGGCAGCCAGGCTCTGTTTTCCACATGGCACATGGCACACTGCTGGCTGCACAGGGCACATTGTGCATTCATTACACTGTGGGTTAGATGTGTAGCCTGCTGCATGAGTCTTGTTTCCCGTGCTCAGTACTTAGTCTATGTGTTGCTGTAGGGTGGAGAGTGATTTCATCGGCCATTGTCCTATTTTTTTTTTAAGTATTTATTTTTATTTTATGTGAATTGGTGTTTTGCCTGCATGTATAACTGTGTAAGGGTGTCAGATCTTGGAATTACAGACATTTGTAAGCTGCCGTGTGGATGCTGGGAATCAATTTTGAGCGATGAGTTAAAATCCTTGTGGGATCAATGGTGATGCTGGGTGTAAAAGTCAATGAATATTGTATAGTTTTTAATTTCTCCACTTTCAAAAATGAGACAACCTGACCAACACTGTCTTCAAAACTTTGCCGGAGTCATACTCGGTCCTGTAACTACTGGGGAGTTAGGCACTGTGGCCTGGAGCCCTTGATATGTGTCTAGTGTAATTGAGAGGCTAATGCAGCCTACACTCTGGTCCACTGAAATAGTGGCTTATGGCTATGGGTTTGCAGGGTGTGTTTGTTTATTTCTTATTTTAGCCACACTTGGTTTTGATGGTTGTAGGAACTTAGGTTGATCTGTAGCCATGAATGTGCTGATTGTTTAAAATAGCATTCACACAAGCTAGTCGCTGATTCAGCTGAGTTTTCTTATAAGATTTAAGAAATGAAGCTTTCAGGAACTTATTTTCTTGATAGTTGATAGTCTCTCACAGCTGTAGGCTCGCCAGCCTTGTATTAGAACTACCATGAATGGCCTGGCTGTCACAGGGCTTAACTCTTTGTCATTTGTCCTTAGGAAATCTTTGTAAACATGAAAAGTGCTGTGGAGAAGTACCATGATGGCATTGAGAAGACAACAGAGGAGTGTCGTGCTAGAATAGAAGAGAAGACTGCTGAGCTGAAGAAGAGGATGTTCAGAGTGCCGCCCTGATCAACAGGGGCAGCCCTCCAGTAAAGTGTAGTTACAGTGATGCTAATACAAGTACCAGCAGTGTCAGCTAACTAACTTGGGTGCCATTGTCCCCGTTTGTCTTTCCTGTCCTGTTATGGTGATGATGTGCTTTCTGTGTTCTTTTTTCTTCCTGCTGGGGACAGAAGTCAGGGTCTTG
>PVIH01019808.1:0-34306 GCA_004025045.1 Sigmodon hispidus
AATGACCAGATGTGTTGGGAGGGGGAAGAGACCTTGAATAAGGATATATAGGGATGGAAAAAAAAAATTCAGAGGGAAAGATGAACACAAAAAAATGTATGTGTAGCAATCTTATTTGTATTTCCACCCTTGATAAGCCATGCTTATCATTCTTATCCTCTGTATAGTTATTGTTAACTCTTCCACATTTTAAATTCTTTTTACTGTGTTTTTTTTTGATAAATACAAAATAAAGAAGGAAAAAAAATAAATGTTTGCTTTAATACCTACAACTAGGACTTGGTTAATTTCTTTTTTTATATGACAGACAATAAATCTTTAAGTTAAGATCTTGTGTTGATGAATTCAGGTGCAAGTAATTATAGAAAGTTAAAGGCCCAGCTGGAGAGATGGCTCAGTGGTTAAGAGCACTGACTGTTCTTCCAGAGGACCTGAGTTCAATTCTCAGCATCCACATGGCAGCTAATAACTGTCTGTAATTCCAAGATCTGACACCCTTACGCAGTTATACATGCAGGCAGAACACCAATTCACATAATATAATAAATAAATAAACAAGCAAAAAAGAAAGTTAAACGCCTAAGATAAGTGGTGTTAGCTCCGGATAGTTCTCTTATCTGTAGGAGTGATTAACTTAATTAATGTATCATCTACCTGTAACTTTCCTTGGATGTCTGTGAAATGTTTCAATTGAAATATTTGTCTGAGAGCTGACTCTGTCCAGATGTTTACTAGTAAATATAATTGCAGGGAGGGCAAATGTTGAATTGGTTTTGGGCAAAGGAACCAAAACCTGATTTGTAAGAAAAGAGATCTTGTTTGAGTGACTGTTTACACATACAGCTAGGAGAAGTTATTTAAATTCCCCCAGATGTATAAGGAAAATTATGCCCAATAAATGATCAATCACACTGCTGAAAGTTCCTAAGAAATGAATTTCAAGGAAAATAACAAAATGGGAAAGCTACAAGCACACACAAAAAGTCCTCTGCAAGAAACAGCTAGCACATTCAAAGGCAATTAATACCAAAACTTCTTGAGCCCTTGGCTCTAATTTGTCAGCCTTGTCAGTGCCAGCTGAGTTAGTACTTCATATTTCTGCAGCTCCCAACATTTCCATATCAACCACTGTTCCCCTCCCCCCTCCACCTACCCCCACATACACTATCCACTACCCAAGAGTAAGGCCTTTCTTGAGTAGCCAACACAGGCTGGCATACTAAGTTGAGGCGGGGCCAAGCCCCTCCCCAGTCCATCAAGACTGAGTAAGACATCCCACCATAGGGATTGGGCTCTAAAAAGCCAGCTCATATACCCAGGATAAAAGTCCTGGTCCCATTGCCAGGGAACTCACAAGCAGATCTATTATGTCATATTTTCAATTAGTGATCTGAATAATTGGAAAAGTCAGAACACAACATTCTTTGAAAACTGTTACATTCTCATTAGTCTTCTCAAGACAGTCTTCATGCCCACCAGCCAACCTGGGATCATTGCCAACAGCTCCTGGACACCCTCTACATAGCCTTAGTAAGGCAGGATCTGGCTTGAGAATAGGAAAGCTGCCCAGATAGAGCACAGGAACACTTGAAAACAATACAGACCAAACACAGTGGATTTTCACCTCTGCCCAGCTTGGCAGGGATGCCAACACTGACCATGGTAAAGAAGCTCTGGACACTTTAACCAAGCCCTTTTGGAAGAAATGGAGACAGCTGCCTGAAAACCTACCAATCTATCTAACTGTGAGGAGGTTATGCAAGAGCCTCCAAAATTGCCTGCTGAGGTCCTGCTGCACCTCTATCTACAAGGCTTACTGGGTGAGGGTTTATCCCATAGACCCAAATGCACCAGAAAACCATCAAAAAACTAATATGGCTTTTGTAACGAAGCTGACAACAAATATTAGAAAGAAATTTTAGAAAACATAAGGGTTTGAAGGTATGAATAGGTCCCAGTTATTGGAGATTGTTCAAAGGACCTAGACTAACTGTGCTCTGTAGAAGAAAAGCAGAACAAAAGATTGACTTGAACAGTAATGGAAACATTTGAAGGAGAATGATAAAAGAAGTCACATAGGTGGAAACCAGAAATACCAGGAAAGGAAGAGGCTGAAAGTGCCAATATGTTTACTATAAGCAAAAAGAAGAAAGAGTTCACAAATCAGAAGAACAAAGTGGGATGCCTTGTCCTTCATTTGAGTAAGGACTTACAGGAATGGAGTTCCATTCCACAGAGCTTCCCTACAAGCCCAAGGTAAGGAGCAAATCTGTTTAATTCCTGATCAACATGGTGGACATAGAAGTAGCCCACTCAGTCTTGACAGAGCTGCTTTGGTCAGTTATATCTCCAAAGATGCCCATCCAAGGGACAATTGGAGAGACTCTGTCTCTCTCTTTCTCAGTCTCTCTCTCTCTCTCTCTCTCTCTCTCTCTCTCTCTCTCTCTCTCTCTCTCCCTCTCTCCTTCCCTCCCTCCCTCCTACCCTCCCTCTCAGCCACCTTTCTGATGGTGGATTTGGAACAACATAAACAAGGTAATGTGACCTACTCCTCAGTCATGCCAGACTTCCCCTTCCCATAAATGGGTGAGGTCATAAAAGCTGGAGAGCTGTTCCTGCACCTCCCCAGCTGCAGTACTCAGGAGAGTGGCCCCTGCACCTTACCTGGGCAACACAGTAGACCTGAGGGAATGCTGACCCTGACAAGTAAGAGATTTAGCCCAACCCCTTGTTCATCAATACAAGGAGTGAACTAGCCAGGGCAATTCTGGAGAGCTCACCTTGGTGGTGAAGACTGCAGAGCTAGTGGGATGATCAACCCTGCTTCTACCCAGACCCAGTACGAGGGTAATAAATTGGCCCATCCCAACATCCACCCCATCTGTGATCTGCTGGGGCACAAGAAAAAGCTGGCCCTGCAGACCCAATGCTGCAGGATCTCCATGACACAGAGAAACAACAGGATATACAAGAGAAATTCCAATGAGGTCTCAGCATCAATAGTGTAGCAGAAACCACAGGCCTTGAACCAGATTAATGACTTAGCAATTTACACTTACAAGTAAAGTTATATAGATAAAAAGGGTTTATTTCATGACCTACTGTGTCACAGTACAGTTTCCATGACAAGATTGATTTTTCCCATTTTTTTCCTCTTAAATTTATATTTTATTTTATTTTGGGGAAGGAGGTTGCAAGGGCAGAGGGTAAAAACAAAGGGACAGGAAAATGAATTAGATCAAGACACATGATGTGAAAGTCACAAAGAATAAATAAAAATAAAGTTTTTTTAAAATTGACATGCAGTGAGTTATGAGGTCACTAGACACCCCCCCCCCGGGGGGGGAGGACTGTGTTTATGGGTAGCAGCAGGTACAGGCATTGAGAAATAACTTAAAATCTGAATCAGGGGAAAACCAATGCTCCCTTGAGAAACTACTTCTAGAATTAGAAACACTGAACATTGAGAATGGCCCAGAAAGGTTTCACCAGGAGCAAATGAGGGAAAGCAGGAGACAGATGGAGAAGGCTGAAGATGCAGCATCTTTAGGGAATAAGTACATCAGTTTGGTTTTAGATATGTTGAGTGTGAGGGATTGGTGTAATATCCAAGTGAAGATATCAGACAATTCACTGGAATGCATACTGATCCTGATTTTAATAAATGAGTCAGTCCCATTGGCTTGCAGAAATGCTCAATCATGAAGCTCCTGAGTTCACAACATTGAAATATAGGACAAAGGTTTGCTGGTGGCTGAGAATTAAAATTCAAAATATTAAGGTTTAAATGACTATAAATAACATCTGGCTAAGAGGATATGTTCAAGCAGAAGACTCTTAAATTTATAGGAGTTGAACTGTTACATTCACTTTAGGGAAATGTTACACAGTACTTAATATCTTTAAATGTTTATTTCATTTTTGGCCATGTAATTGTGATTCTAGATAAATGCTCAGTATAATTAATGCTGTATTGACCAAAAGACCTCTATAAGAATGTTTCTAGACACTTGTCCTCAATATCCAAAAACTGAAACAATAATAAAATGCAAATTCTTATCAAAATAGATTAAATGCAGAAAATGAATAATAAATTTTCAAAATGGAATATGACTCAGCAACAAAAAAGGGTAACCACTGAAATATGAGACACCAAAGATTAATCTCATAAATCTAAACTGAGTGAAATAAATTATAACAAATACTATGTTGTTTCTATTGAAGCAGCAGACAGTGAGTGTGACAGGGATAGTTTAGTAACCTGAAACCCACCATACCTCATCAAATTACAGAGAAGAGAGAGAAAGAGAGAGAGAGAGAGAGAGAGAGACTCAAACAAAGCAGCTGGTCATTCTGCCCTAATAATTCCCTAGGAGCAGCCTAGCAACACAACATCCTGGAATAAAGGAAGTGAGCCAATCCACCCTGGCTGGTTTTGAGTGTATGTTCAGAAAGGTGAACTGTGTCCTCAAAATGAAGTTTCAGGGGAAAATCTTCTATTTGTCATGTTATGCCTATGCATGACTGGCACATATCACATGCATCACAGAAAAGGGTACGTTCAGTGAAAAAAAATTTTATGTACCCAAAGACTATGGATCAAAGGAAAAAACTCACACCCTAGTTCTAGCAATCAATTTCTCTTTTTCCTTCACCCACACAAAAGAAAACCCTCAGAAGTAACTTAAAGACTCTTAAGCAAATCTTCATTAGGTCTGTTTCCCTTAAAGTGTATCTGCTCTATCTATACTATCACTTTGCTTTTGAATAAAATCCTTTTTAAACAAGATGTTAAAAATCTTGAAACTTTTGGTCTAGACAGTAGTCACCATTAATACTACAAAGAAGCAGGCATGGTTGACCTCAGATGGCCTTGGTTACAATAGTGGTTAGGCATTATGGGATGACATAAAAGAAATACAGGATAAGCTTTTGGAGTTGGGTGACTGTTCTGGATCTTAATATGGGTATTTATTACTTCAATTTAACAGCATCTAAACACTTTTGCACATGAGCTTGAATATATGTTATCCCTTGAGAAATCAAAGCAAAAAAAACAAAAAACAAAATCAGAGAAAAATGAAGATCCTCAAAAGACATTTGGATCAAGTGACAAGAAGGAATGAAATGTACTGTATGCTGGAAACCAAAGGAGATGTGAACGAAAAGGAAGAAGTCATCTACCAGCTCATGAACTGGATTAAGATGAGAGTTTAGAACTGATCACTAGATGTAGCCATGAAAGTCATTGGAAACTTTGGTAAAATTTCTTTGAAAGACAAAACCTTATTCATCATGGGGGTCTAGAGAACTTGTAAATAAAGGAATCAGGATTACAAAGATGCATGATGCAAAGACTTTCAGTAAACAGGTAACACAAGAAAAAAGAATAACAGCTATTTACTGGAAGAATGTAATTATGAGAGTTAATTTTAAGGCTAATTTTGGGCTAATTATGTAGTAAAAAAAAAAAAAAAGGTAGAAAGCCAGGATTTAAAAAGGAAGAGAATTACAGCAGCATGATTCTTGTGGTGCAGAAAGCTACAACCCAGTTTACAAGTGTTGAGAGTAGCTTGGAATAGGACCATGGACATAAGGCACAGGGTAAGAAGGTCAACACTGGTGGTAAATGTTGTCATAGAAAGTCTTACTTCTGCTCTTATTGGTTTACTTTTAATGATTACATTATTTACTTTCTTTTTACTACAATATAAATATAAAATCAACTTTAAAAAGGAGGCTACTTGTGCTATAGTCACAAAGGAATATGACTGATGGGGAATAATTGATGATGGGACCTGAAGTCTAGTTGGTCGCATTGTAGCCATTCTCAGGAAGCAGAGAGAACAGGAAGTTGGGCCAGTTTATAAGTCTTCCAGGTCCACCAATTGTGACTCACTTCCTCCAGGAAATTACACCCCTAAAAGTTCCACGACTGTCCTGACCCCACCACCACCTGGGGAACATGACATATTAGAGCAACTGCATTAGCAGGAAAGCAAGAACAAATGCTGAAATCAAGGCATAGTTGGCTCAAAGAGAGAAATATATATGAAATATAATGGAACAGAAAGCTAAGCTGAATTATGGGGTTGGAGAGACAGCTTGGTAGTTGAGAATATTTCTCTCCTTGCAGGGAAACTGAGATTTGTTCCCAGCCCCCTCAGTGTCCAGCTCACAGCTACCTGTAACTCCAGCTCCATGTAATCCCATGATCTTTTGAAATCAGTACATGTGAGTACTAGTCATGCTCGGACACACATTAGGCAAAGAATAGAGTTGGTGGAACTGAGTAAGCATACTCTGAAAGTCAGGAAACGTTAGAGGGGAATGGAGGTTCCAAGGTATGAATTTGGTCTGAGATCAACTGGCATGGTTGAGCAGACCAGAGCT
Organism: Sigmodon hispidus; assembly: GCA_004025045.1. Taxonomy (NCBI): domain Eukaryota; kingdom Metazoa; phylum Chordata; class Mammalia; order Rodentia; family Cricetidae; genus Sigmodon; species Sigmodon hispidus. The sequence goes on from PVIH01019808.1 coordinate 6,394, forward strand.
GAAATTCAACCAGAGCAGTGACTTTGCCAATTTATGCCTAATAGTATATAAACTCTCAGTCAAAGTCACCATGTTTACAAGGCCTTGTTGTCTGGAGCTGGTCTACATAAGGATTCTTCATTCTACTCCAAACATGCTGGCCTTCTGTCTCCTTGGAAACTGCCCCCACTCCATCCAAAGGTCTTCCCTACTTGTCATTTCTCTTATTTCAACTTGAACTGCTCCAGTTGGTTTTTCCTTATCCCCCACCTTACCTATCATGCCCCATCCTCAGAAAGGCCTCCAGTACTACATCCTTCCTACCTGAATCCCCTCCTTTGTCACGTAGAAGATGTTATTCCCTGAACTATATTCAGCCCTTCATTTGGCTTGGCTTTTTTTTTGCCCTTCCACCATGCTAAAAGCAAAGACCTCAGTGGTAACATATGTTTGTTGCTGAGTTCACTACCTAAAATACTACATGGGATCTGCTGTCCTAAAGATAAATATTAAGTAGATAAATTATTACTGCCTTTATAGTCAATGATGTTATTATCTAGACATGTGAAGAAAGATATACAATTGAAATAAGATTTCTAAAGTTTTATTGCTCATCAGGGAATTCTTATGTAATGCTGAAAATGAGGTCAGATCAGAAAAAAAAAAAAAAAAAAAAAACATGTTTCTTCCACAAATGATTACAATCCCACACTTGGTGTTTATTACTTGTCTTACTTCCTTTATGAAATTTTACAAAGGAAAACAATATCAATATTTACCTTCTTCTTGTCCATAGATATAAAAGCTAAATGAAAGTGAAAGCAATTATATTTAATACACAGACTTCAGCATCTTCCTCCTCAGAGGCAGAAAAAAGATAATACAATTCTCTATTTTTTTTAAATATTTTTTATTTCAGAGTACTGTTCCTGCTAGCTGTTTTCTGAAAGCCTTTATTTAGCCATTTTCCTGTTCAAAATCCTGGCATTTCCCTGATGTGTTAATTTTAGCTGTAAACAACTAATCAAACCTTTAAGAATAATTTGTAGCTTGGCTAACTTTCTGGAGGGAATATGAGTGGTGTTTCCAAGAGGCTGGCATGTCTCCAATTACAAAGATGAAGAAAAAAAAAACAGGATGGTAAAATGCATCCAGGAGCAGATTGCATTTTATAGGGGAAGATAACTTTGTTTAGTTTCAGTCTTCATGTCTTGTAAATATGCTCAATACTGCAGCATCCCATGGCTCTCAGCATCAATATTTATTTGCTGGAATACTTCACTGCCTCATAAACCAGGAGGTAACAGACCATCTTTATTCTCGGGGGTGGTGGTGGGAGTCATGTCATACCACTGAGTTTCTCAGAGTTCCATATCACCCTCACATTTCTGTGAATGGATTCTCACAAAGACACAACTGCACCAAGAAGCACTGGCCTGTGTATGCTTGTTCTTTGGCTTAGCTATCAACCAACCATGTCTAAATTTCCATTAAATGTAATTCAACTCAAACCAAGGCTTCAGTTACCAAAAATTTAAGGCTTTCTGGTTTTGGTTTGGGTTTAATATAAATTTCTAAAATCTTTATGGAGAGGAAACCTAGCACTTAATATATTAATTTTGAAACTAGTGCTCTTGCAAAAATGTAAAAAGAAAGATCTCTAAATATACATTATCTTTGTGACCTTTAAAAATTACAAAGAAATACTACACTAAATATTCAGAAGCAGTGAGTTCATCTCACTATTGCAATGTGCCTTCTTCATTGGAGTAAGTGTCCTGTGAAGCCCACAGTTATGTCTTCTACCTAGGACATATAAAATTATGTATAAATGCACTCCCCCCCTCCTCCCTCCCTCCCCCCTCTCTCCCCCCTCCCCATGGTGGTGGTGGTGGTGTGTGTGTGTGTGTGTGTGTGTGTGTGTGTGTGTAAGAGGGAGAGAGAGGAGAGACCATCTGTCTGTTTCTCTGTCCAGGTTCCTCTACTTCTCTCACTGCCTATGCCCCTTCCCTACATACTTTCTTTCTCTCTCAATCTCTCTCTCTCTCTCTCTCTCTCTCTCTCTCTCTCTCTCTCACACACACACACACACACACACACACACACACACACACACACACACACACATTTCCATCAGTTGCTCGATGAAGCCTCTCTGATGACTCTGAAGGGAGTGTAAAGGAGGACCAAAGGAGAGAACAGAGGAACACAGGGGACATAGAAACAGAAGAGGGCTATTTGGCCAGAGATGGGGGCTGGGGAAATGGCTAATGGCAGTGAGAGTGGAGGTAAATGACCAAACAAAAATACCGTGTAATTAAGGACACAGCAGAATCAACCCTGATAGTTTCTAGGCTCACAAATTGTATTTTTTGAAACTTCTCTGCTCATTATCAGTACTGTCATATTTTGAGATCTTAGTCACAAAGTGAACAATAGCCACTATATTACATTGTACAGATAGTATCACCCCCATCACATAAGGCTCTATTGGATAGGGTTATTCTAGAACATATTCTATTGTATCTGTTAGTTATACACTAGGTAAATATGACCTTTCAAGTTTTATATATATATTTTTTTACAAAGAACATAAATTGTTTTTCACAATTTATCCAGCTACTTATTTTATATACCCTCTTAAAATTTATTAGGTAGAAAGTATTCATAGTTTTATTATTTTTCTTTTATTGAAAATAGATATCTTTTCATACAATATATTCTGATCATGGTTTCCCATGTTCACAACTCTTCCAAGATTCCCACCACCTCCTCTCCTATCCAAATCCTTTTTGTCTCTCAGAAAAAAAAAAGCATCTAAAAATAATAATAAATAAAAAATAAATCAAAATAGGACAAAACAGAAAGAAGAAAAGCCAAAAAGCAAAAGAAACACATACAGACATAGAGATATGCAAATGTTTGTGCACATAGAAATACCATAAAAAGTATATCTTAAAGATGAAAATCCTGCGTTTGAAGAAATTAAGAACCACATATTTCTGAGTCGTGAGTATGCAAAATCCAAAAATCAAATACAAATAATTTTATCCCTAAAATTTATATTCTTCCTATCACATAATACCTGTGTCCCTTGTAAAACTGGTAAAATCACTCATGGGAATGTATCATTTATTCTTTTAGAACATTTTTGCAACTCATAAGGTACGTAAAAATAACTCAGCACTGTTCAGTGTTGCACAGCTGTATATCAATGACTCAGCAAATGTGTCATGGTTTTTAGAGGTCATCTTCAGATGTTATCTGTTTCATTTTCTGTTTGAGTCCATACACTTTCTTTATCCAGTAACCTTTGTCTTCAAAGGTAGAAATATCACAACGTAAGTTTTCCCTACATTAAATGTTGAATATCTAGAATTCCTATCAGAACTCTGGATTAAAGAACTAAATTGGTATTTTTCAATCAACCTTAAGATCAGAGTTGCAAGGATGGATATAATTTTTAAAAAAGCACATTATTTGGTAGATGTGTCAGCATTTTGATGTACTGGAAATATTTATGAATATTTATAAGTGTCTCTGACTCACAAATCCCATTTCAAAGTAGTGTGATGCTGAACTTAGTCAAACTGTTCTTGGGGACTATGAAAGGACAGTCCAGAGAACACAGCGGAGAGTAAAGCCTCAGTGAGCAGATCCGGAGAGAGTTCCTTATGAAGATTCAAGGAACATTTGTTTGTTTTGAATGTGCATGTTTTTATTTATTTATTTGTTTCTTCCATTACCTGACATCAGAAGATTACCTATCCCACTTGGATTTTACATGGAAATTAAGGATATTGACTTATACATATTATGACAGAACATTTTCATCTTTTAATACAGAAAAATTTCCTCCATAACACAGACATGTAGAGTTAAAAGAAATTTTTTATTTTTTATTATTTCTTTTAATTTTTAAGATAATATATTTATATTATTAATCCCTCTACTTTCCTCCTTCCAAACACTCCTATGTATGTATCCATCCTCTCTTTCAAATTCATTGCCTCTTTTTTCATTAATTGTTTATATATATATATATATACAAATATATATGTATATATACTATATAGTATAGCATATGCAGTAACCAGCATAGCTCCTAACTACATTCTAAACATTTGTCCTTAGACCCACAAATAAGTCTTGTGACAGAAGTTTGTCTTTGTGACAGACTAAGACCAATGTAGAAAGTACTGGAAAGTTCTCTCTTTAATATGATGAACCTGTTGGCACAAGACAGAAACTGCTGTGGATTTAGTATTGTCACTCATCTGTGGCTCTTCATTGCCCAATGTGTATCTCAAGGCAACAAAAGAAAGATAAAGTAGCTTCCACTCAACAAAGCTGAGTTGAAAAGAAAAAACATGAGTCCTTTGTGGAAGCAGAGTCATAGAAAATCTATACATAAAACTCAATCTGTCTCAGTACAAGTTTTTTTACAGGGTGGTATTTGGGCCAGGCACATAACTCGGTGGCACAGCACTTAACCAACATGCACATGGCCTTGATGCCTTGATTTCTATCCCCAACACCAAAATGAGCACGAATGATCAAGTTTTTTAAATGCAGATACTTACAGAGTTTTAGAAAGGTCTCTAGAGGAATAAAACTGCTATAATTAATATATATTACAAAGGAATTTTATCAGTGTGGTGCATACAATGTGTTCTGAGCAGTCCAATAATAATGGCTGTCTTCAATCTGGAGAGACTAAGAACTAAGCCTGCGTAACTAAGGATTCCCAATCTGGCACTGGAAGCTAGAAAATTCCTAAAGGGCTGATGTTCTTTAGACCATGTTGAAAGTGTTCTGACTTTCTTGTAGGATCAAAGCAGCAGCAGAAATAACATATATGTGTCTAAGGGTTTGTTTCCAGAGCCAATCCAGTTGACCATCAAGATTAAGCATCCCAGACACACATTATAAGATTACAAACAAGATCAAACAAACAAACAAAAACAAAACAATGTAAAAATTTAGGCCAAGACATTGGGAGCACAGCTTGTGGCTCAGTAGTACAGTGCTTTCCTAGCATGTGTGAACTGCTATGTGAGAACGCCAACACCAGATTCGGGGTATGTGCATTAATAATATAAGATTCAGAGCCAGACAATCTGAAATGGATTTCCTGAATCTCCAGCTCCCTTCCAGATAGCTGGACCCAACAGTAGAAAAGATCAATCCATCAAAATCTCTTGCAAATTCCCTTCTCTTTTCCCTATCACATGCTGGGATTTTAAAGGCTGCAGCATCCATGGAAACAGCTTTATATCAGCACATCCTGACCTGCTTACAAACCCAAATAATGGCAGAGCCTCCACTACTTGAGTCCTCAAAAAGGAACCTTCACTGCTGAACTTGTCACACCTACCTACCAGGGACTGCTACATTGATAAGGAACACATATTTATTAGCTCAATGTCATTGTCTATGAAGGTCTGTTTGTTACAGCATTATTCTGGCACATACAGACATATGCACACAGGAAAAAAATCAGAATTAATGCTTCCTAAGTGCTAAGACTTGAATGCCACCTTTCAGACATTTTTAATTCTTTAAAGTTTTGAACAGCTTGAAAGATGTTGTTTTCTTTTACTTACGGTGTTTCATGGGGAACAATAAAGATTGTGGGATCAGAGCATGACTAGAATGTTATTGATGACCCAAGGCAAAATAAAATTCAGCCTGCTCTTTTGCAGAAATATTAGATCTGCTACTCTTTTGGCAGTAAAATCTTGTTTTGTCAGTAGCTACGGAGAGTAGATATGACTCAGAGGACACATAAGAGCCTATGTGTTAGATAACTAGCTATGATGCTTGGACAACTTCTATTTTCTTCCTTGGCAATATAAGTACACTCTGACTTTTCATATTTTAAATAATCACAATGTATCTCAGAAGGTAGACTCTCAAAAAAACTGTATGCACCTCTGTGTCCTACTTACATAAGGAATATGAGTGATATGAAAAAAATTGTAAGGACATACATCAGATCACAAACACTAAATACACAAAAGACTTAAAGATCACTGAGCATGTGTTGCACAAATTCTGGTGGTAATAAAAGATACTCAGAGCCAGATATTGGGAAAAGGCTGAAATATCAAAGAGAGAAACACCACAGTCAAATCTCACCCAGTTATCTTCCAGCTTCCTCAGCCTCGCTCCTCATAGCTTCTAATGCCTAATCAGTCTTCCTATGCCTGCTTTAAATACTATCTTCACCCAGCTGTATCACATCCAGGTTAAGATTAAAGGCCTGGGCTACTACTATTTGGTAGTTAGCCTTGTACTCACAGAAACACAGAAGATCTCTGTCTATGGAGTTATGGGATTAAAGCCACCTTGGGACCTTGGGACCTCCTGCCCTTGCTGGGAAGGAGATAAAGTAATGGGGAGAAGAGAGAGTGACTGGGAGGGGCGGGAGGGGGAAGGGAGTTTGAACAAGGGGATACATGGATAAAAAATATGACTTTATTCATAATAAAAAATCAAAAGAAAGAAAGAGAGAGAAAGAGAGAGAGAGAAAGAAAGAAAGAAAGAAAGAAAGAAAGAAAGAAAGAAAGAAAGAAAAGCAAGGCACAATCACTGCCTGCCTGGGAGACTGAAACTTCCTTTGTAAACCAAGCTGACCTCAAGCTCAGATCTGATGGGATTGAAGGTATTTTCCCAACTCCTGGTCACCCCCCCACACACAATGCTGGGATTAAAGGTGAGAGCCATCACTACCTGGCTGTTTGGCCTTGTAATCACAGAGATCCTCTGGATTCCAGTGCTGGGATTAAAAGTGTGAATTACCACTGCTCTGTTATCCCTTGAGCTCACTGAGATCCAGAAAGATCTGTCCCTCCCAATTGATAGAACTAATGGTGTGAGCTACCTCTGACTGGCTTGACTGTAGGTTGATCTCTTCTCTGATATTCCAGACTGGTTTTATTAAATATGTAAAATATCACCACAAGCATAACTATCTCTACTACACAAGAGAGACCCAGAAGGATTGTGGGAACTTGAGTTCCAGCAACTCTTGGCTTTCCATGTTTCAGAATTGTAGTGTCTTGGCTGTTGCTATGGCATTGGGTTTATTTTTTCTTTATAAACTGACACTATGATATGAAGATTGTACAATACTTGGCTACCAAAGATAACACTTCTAAGACGTAACAATAGCTGTGACATAAATGATGCTCAGCAGATGCTGAGCATGTCTTTCATTTGTCACGTACTAGCAAGAGAATTTTGTAAAGGCTTTGTTGTCTAAATGCTTAGGATTTCAATTTTTTAGGAATTTGAAAAGAGAGAGTAAGAGATAAGAATGAAGCATACTTTAAAATTTAAACATGGTTTTGTTAAAGGCTTAATCTTACCATTTTTAATATGTATGTGAGTGGTTTTCCACATAAGTGCAGGTTCCCATGCAGATACTCCTAGAATTAGAGTTGCAGGTGGTTATGGATCACCTAACATGGATGCTGGGGAAAAAAATTTGGGTCCTCTAGAAGAATATGCACTCTTAACTGAGCCATCTCTAAATGTCCAATGGTCATGTTTTATAATACAACATAAACTAATCACTGCATCTATTTTAAACTAAAACAAAATAATTTTGAATGTGGTCATTATAAGATCATAGGCTTGGGACTTATTCTGACCATAAAATAAGTATATAACTGAATAGAATATATAAGTAACAGTTTGGGGACACTAGATGATTCACAGTATAAACTATGAGATGTAAACTATTAAGAAAAGCAAAGAACAGGAGGTGAAGACATTGTATCTGCTTCTGTAGTTTATCCTTCTAGACTGGAGGTTGGGAGAACAAACAAAGACTTCAATTGTGGTAAAGAAAACAACACAAACACCTACCTAACCAGAAAGCTGTAGGACATCACTTTTAAAAATACTGAAAACCAAGCACAGTGACCCTAGATTTTATGTTTTAGAATAAAAAAAAAGATAATTAAATTTTCAGAAAAAACTGAGTCAGTACTCAGTCATTATGAGAAATGATATAGGATGGATTTCAGACGAAGGTTGCATAACCCTAGCTCTGACATGTTTCTATAGCAGAGATGATGAGAACCTCAGAAAATGAAGACCACATCCATCAGCAGCTTGTTGTATTGCTCTTGACCCAGAATGGTTTCCAAATACTTACGTAATTGGAAAAAAAATCAAAAGAATGGCATTTTAAAATGAGATAAAATTTAGGGTTTAATAAAAATTACATAAAGTAAAATTATTGCATTTTAAAAAATAAGGGTTTTTTTTATAGCTCTGCATGACTTCTTTATTAACAACCACAGAAGCTAGATTACTTTTTTTTTCCTGATTACAGAGGTAACAGAAACTGCATCTGTATTTACAGCAGGAAAACAACCACTATGATTTGCTTTAAAGTTGCCCATGGCTCTTCCACTTCTCACACACAGAGTTGGTCCTTTTGACTGGGCTGCATTATCCATAAGTCCTGACATATTTTCTTCTAGAACTTTGCAGAACCAGCAGAATGAGCACCATTAGCAATAAATGTGTGCTTACAACTTTTGCGTATCTTAAATTTTATTTAAAATATTACTTGAAGCAAAATCAAGGGCAATAGACTGTATGTTTAACATACATACAAGTAAAATATATAAGAGAGATGCTAGGATGAGATAATAGAAGCATAATGTCATATGACTCTTAACTACTCTCCCAAGAATATTCTATTTTTAAGCATGTTATCTCAAATAACACGGTCAGCTTACAAAATGACCATTTAGTTACCATGGTTTGAGAGACTGAGATGTCCAAAGTAAACTGTCAGGGCTGGAGAGATGGCTCAGCGGTTAAGAGCACCGTCTGCTCTTCCAGAGGACCCGGGTTCGATTCCCAGCACCCACATGGTAGCTAACAACTGTCTGTAGTTCCAGTTCCAGGCAAACACCAAGGCAAATAAATAAATAAATAAAGTTAAAAAAAATAACAAAGAAAAAAAAAAGAAAGGAGGAAACACATTTAAAAAAAAAAAGAATGACTAAAAGGTAAATAAATGTGAATGAACAAAGTAAACTGTCAGCAAGTTCAGGCCCTAAAGAGAGCCCTGGTTCTTATTTGCTAATGTGACAACTTATTGATGTATTGAAGGATAATAAAAAGGAATAATCACATCTCTCCTTATAATTTTCATTTGTATATTTATTTTACATCCTGACCACAGTTTTCTCACATCTCCTCTCCTCTGTACCTCACCCAATCCACTCCTCCTCTGTTTCGAAAGGAGCAGGCCTCCCAAGGGTATCAACAAATCATGGCATATCAAGTTTCAGTAAGACTAAGCACCTCTGCTTGTATTAAGGGCAGGCAAGGCAACACAGTATGAAAAATAAGTTCTTAAGAGCCAACCAAAGCAATAGCGACAGTCACTGCTCTGGTCGTTAGAAGCTCCACAAATATACCAGTCTACAAAATTGTCACATGTAGAGGACCTAGGTCAGGCTCATACAAGCTCCCTGGTTATTGGTTCAGACTCTATGAATTCCTATGAGCAGGTTAGTTGTTTCTGTGAGTTTTCTTGTGATGTCCTGAAATTCTCTGGCTCTTATATTCCTTCCTCCCTCTCTTCAGAATGATTCCCTGAGCTAAGCCTAATGTTTGGCTGTGAGTCTTTGCATGTGTTTCCATCAGTTTCTGGATAAAGACTCTCTAATGACAACTGGGGTAGCCCCCAATCTGATCACAGGAGATGGCTAGTTCAGACTAAGCATCCACTATTGCTAAGAGTCTTAGCAGGAATCTTCCTTGTAGATTCATGGGCATTTCCCTTGTGTCAGGTTTCATCATAACCCTGAATCACATTTCTTCTTTGAAGGATATTAATCTCAGAATGAATACTCTGCAATCATGACTTAATTGTCCTTAAAACCTATAGTTATAAATACTTTCACAACAACAACAAAATACTATGATAAATGAATTATAGGAAGGTAATGGAAACACAAACATTTACTACTAGAATAGAACATTAATTAAAGTTAGATTTTAACATGTTAAAATGTGCTAGTTTCTATGTCAAACTGTAATTTTTAAGTGATATAAAATAAATATGATAAAATATAATACTAAATTACACTCAAATAGGAAAAGCAAATAACAGGAAAGGAAGAATGGGTATATTAGAAAAAAGTGATATTCTTAAACCTAACCATATTATTAATTACATTAAATATAAACAGAATAATTATTCTAATTAGAAACATAGATTGTTGTACTGGACAAAAAGTCAAGACCAAGCACATGCTGTCCATAAAAGATATATTTAATTATAAAAATGTACATTGATTGGAATTAAAATGACAGCAGAAGATATAGCACACAAAAAGTACACATTAGAAAGCATATTGGTTATATTTAAATATTAGACAAAGAGCTTCAAGAAGGGAAATAATTAGTATTACAAATAGGAAGGACATGCATAAATTATGGAAGAATCCAAGAATGAAAAAGATGGAACATATACTAGCAAGCAATTTGGAAACACTAATTGGAACTACAGCACAATTTACATTAATTTAAATTTTTATACATCTTTTCTGGGTGCATGTGTGAGTTTGTGTTATAATATTATAGACACTAAAAGGTAACACACATGTTAGAAACAGAGTTTAGATATCTAAAACCTATGTAACTGTTAAGTAGGTGTGATAGCTGATCTGTAATCTTAGTGTGCAGGAAAATGAGACAGGGGATTCCTGCAGCCACTTGGACAGCTGAAGTACCCAAATCTTTGAGCTCTGGATTCAAGTGACAGACCATGTGTAGATGGAAGTTTCTCTTTCCTGCCTAGCCCCATGGTCCTGACAAATCTCTCCACCCATTGGTGGTCCTGCAGCTGCTTATAAAATAATTACTCAGAAGCTCATAGTAACTACAAACTTTGTGGTCTATGTCTCAGGCTTATTACTATCTCTTTCATCTTAAATTAGTCCATTTCTATTCATCTATGTATCACCACATGTCTCATACCTTACCTGTGTTCTGTTATACCTTGCTTCCTCCACAGATTGCAGTGTCTTCTCTGATTCCACCTTTCTTCTCCCTGTATCTCTCATGGATTCCTTGCTTGGCTGTCTCCTGTCTTGCCATAGGCCAAAAGAGGGTTTTTGTGTTTTTTTAATTAGCCAATAGTGTGGTGGAAATATTCTCTATATGCTGAAAATAAAGTAACTGATTTGGCCTAAGTGCAGCACCGGAGAAGTGGGTGGAGAATCAGAGGACAGACAGGTAAAAGGATGGTGGAGTTAGCCAGTCGCCATCCAACCCCCAAAGAAGAGACATGTAGGGAATCCAGGTGAGTCACGGGTTGGGCCACATAGCAGGTAGATTACTAGAAATGGGTTAAATTAAGATGAAAGTGCTAGCTAGTAATGTGCCTGAGACATAGGCCAAACAGTATGAAGTTAATATAAGCATCTGATTCATTTCTTTGGGGGGAAAATGCTGCCGTGGGCCAGGTCCAAACCTCTGGCCCAAACAGGCCCAGAAATCTTCTACAACACAATGGTAGCAACACACAGTCACAATGCACAGAAAGACAACTCCACAGCAAACATGCTTTAATATAAAAGGTAGACAATGTTTAAAGAATTTACACATCATCAACCCTTGGTTTCCATAGGTATGTGTAAATAGGCACATATATAGCCATTATACATGTGCACATGAATATAAAAACATACCTCACATAAACACATATGCCAAAGAAGTAACAAAAGATATAAGCCATAAGGCAATTCATGGGGGAAACATATTATGTGCTAATCATAAACTAAAGTGATAATATTAGCATTAGATGGGGTAGATATCAAAGCAAGAAATGTTACCTAAAATAAAAATTAAAGGAATTATAATGATAAAAGAATGCATTGTGAAGGCTTAAAAATGTAAGTGCACCTAAAGATAAAACCTACCAGTAATGCAAAGACTGACAGAAACTTTCAAAATCAATAAATAAATTAAATGAATCTACAGGTAAAGCTGAGGATTTCAAATCCTCCTAGAAATCCATGGGTAAACAGAAAATCAGTTTAGTGCAGCACCGGAGAAGTGGGTAGAGAATCAGAGGATAGACAGGTAAAAGGACAGTGGAGTTAGCCAGTCGCCATCCAACCCCCAAAGAAGAGACATGTAGGGAATCCAGGTGAGTCACGGGTTGGGCCACACAGCAGGTAGATTACTAGAAAAACAAAAAGACTGAGGGCCTTTGGGCTGACCTTCAGAAACAGAAGCATACACATCTGTTTCCAGAACATATGGCATATTTACCAAGAATTCCAATTGACTGAGCCATAAATCATGTTGCAGAAACTTAAAAGGATTTAAAAACTTCAGTTTATCCCTACATCTTTGCTTATTTAAAACATGTTTGAAAAAGGCCTCTGACAGTGATCTTTAAAAAGCCCACACAATGGTATATGAACATAAAGCCTAGCTTATAAAGGTGTTATCAAATGAATTTTAAAAATAAGCATTCTGTTTTCTTCTTCTCCTTTCATGAACTGGATGATATCCCAGGATACACAGGAGAAAACTTTCCAGTGAAAGGTACTTTTAAACAATCAATTAAAAGATAAATGGCCAAAACTCAGCTGCTCTGAAAACCTATCACAGTGTAGTTATGTTACTAAAAATGCAGCAAATAGTCAAAAGTTCTAAGTGTGTTTCTTTAAATAATTGAAATAGTTTTTACATTGAATGAACCATCTTAAAGAAAAAATAGTGTTATCAAGAGTTATTCTTCCTTAATTCAAATAAGACAATTATGTAAGCCACGGCTGTCTGACATGTTGCTTTCAGAGATTTGAGGAATGTGTATCTGTTCCCGGTAAATAGCAATCTCTCACATTAAATCCAATGAGGATCTTACATCAATACATATAAGGCTGCCCTGATAGCCAACCCTCTTTTTACTAGTCCTGTGTCCTGTTGGTGATTCTATAAAATATGTGGTTTGGTGTTTGGAGTGGGGATTGTGCATGTTTTGCTTTGTTTTGCTTTTGATGGTGTTTGGACTCAAATCCGAAACTCCCTCATGCATGCTGGGCAAATGCTCTATAACAGGGTGCTGAGCCCAAATTTTCATTTTATGTCCGAATATGGAAGCCTTCTGGTATGACATCTAGTCATTTTTTACATAAATGATAAGAGTATTCTTGAATGTCAGAAGGAAAGTAAGAGATATATGAGATATATTAGTTACTATGATAGTATATGTGGTGTTAATGGAGCTAGACATCTAGGAAAGAAAAGAGAGACAAAAGAAATTTTCCAGAAGGAGAATGGGGAGATGTTGTAAAACTAGAGGCAGGAATCTGAACACTGGCAAAGGCAGAGGAGGAGATGGTTGGAAGCAATGATTAAAGTAAGGCTGATCTTATAAGGCCTAGTAACAAGACAGACAGTGGAGATGGTTGGCAATACTGCAGATTGCTCAGAAGTGAAAGGCAGACCAAGAGAATAAATTCTTTAAATTAAGTCCCAAGCCTGTAATTTGCACAGTACTAGAACTGAAAAATAGAAACAGGATTTGTGATGACCTCAACAGTCCCAAAGGTCAGAAACTGCATCTCCAGTAAGGCAAAAGTAGAGGTTCAAACACGTACTTAGAGCAACTAATTTTAGCAAGGGAACCTTGGGCAAATTAGGTTAGCTGACATCCTAAAAGGTGAAATTACTGAGTTCTTGCCCTGGGAAGGAGAGTATAGCCACAAAGCTGATCCTAATGGTGAGTAGAAGCACAGGAAAGCTCATTGAGTGTGTAGACAGCCAGGTTATTTGGAGAAGGAACACCAAGATGGGCTGGAAGCTCAGGTTCCTACAGAGTTGCTATACAGCAAAGATGGGGCCAAGGAAAAAAGGATAATCCTGTGAACATGTTCAATAGCTACAAATAAAAGTGGGTGGAGTAAACACCAGACCATTTCCACCAGAGGAATGAATTTAAAGGGGATGTTAATTTTTACATCATTTTTAAACTCAAGAGTTTCTGTTTAGCTTGAATGCTGGTAACAAGATGTTAATACTAACTGCAGAAATGAAACTAGACTCATAGCAGAAGACACTGGCTGACCATCTGGTAACCCTACGAATTAAGCCTCAAACATATTAAAAGCCACTTCAATCACTATAGAGCTAACATGTTAGTAACTAGGATTTGTGAAAAGAAATAGCATTGTCTACTTCTACACACTAGTAAAAATCACTTAAAGAATGCTAGCTCCAGATTTTATTTACACAAATGCCCCAAGGTCAACATCATCAGGCCCATGGGACAAGCCAATGCAGCAGGTCATGTTTGCTATTGAATGTCATCTGCACTGGGATGACAGGTAGACATGCTCCTGCTCACAGTCCTGTCTGTGGTAAGCCCACTCATGGCGAAGGCTAACTTCACCACAAAGTTTCTTCCTATGCCAAAGAAACAGATGGAGAATGAGCTTTGGTTTTAGGTTTTTAAACTGATTTAACTCACCTTTATTACACTGTTGCAATGAACTCAAAGTTCCCTTCATTTCCTGTCTGCTCTTCCCCAGTTGCAGAAAAATTCAATCCTTAATCTTCCTCTGCCCCACATTCCTAAAGTTTGGATTTTCCCCCAAACCCAGGATTTAGTTCTCCAGCTTTATGCAGAATCCATTTACTGTTGTTACTGTGAACCTTCATTGTCTCAATTGTTCCTTGCCAATAAGACATCACTTCCTGAATCTGGATACCTTTGCCCCACTGTCACTCTTTGTCAGCAAATCATCTAGTCATTACCACATCTCTACACCCAGAGGGTACCTACGTACCCTTATTTACAGGAAGGATTCCTCCCAAATAACATTAGGTCCACTCTTTCAAAATGACTCAGAGTACAAACATACCTATTCTCTTAATAAGGGCAATGATATTATGTTGAGCTACTTTTACTAAGTCCTAGATGGTGGGCTGTGGGAAAAAGTTGTTAAAACAACCTGCTTTGGATTTCCTGATCTCCCGGGTATATTTATTAAGGAAACTGGGTCTGTAGAAGAAATGGCATGAATGAATTTGTGTCCTTTACAACTTGTTGCTGAGCAAGCACTCTTGAGTGTACAGAGTAGACCAAGCTCATTACAGAGGGAAATGAAAACAACACAGAGCTAACGATGAAACTAACGAATTACAAAGTTGTCTCCCTTTTGTTTCCATGGTGAAGGATGGGAAGTCAGGATACATCATCTCTAATGCCTCCTCGAGCTCTTAGGGTCTTTAACCTGTTGAGGATAGCTACATCTAAAAGGACATTTAATGTTAAACTCACCAAATCTCCCTGACTACAGATCATCATTTCTGCGGTGCTTACATAGGTCTGGTTTAGCATAAACACAGGATTTGTAAAGATGAAAAAGCCCACTACGAACTGAGGAGTCATATTGAAACTTAATAATCTGTGGAGTACCTATAAGGACCCCATTCAAAGAGTATTTCACAAGCTCAAATTTATGACTATTTCTTATTCATCAGTTTGTTTCCAAGAGCCGAACGTGAGGAGGAGATTGTGGATTCAGTATTATATGGAAATGTGCTGGGTTTTTTTTTTTTTAATCAATCTGGAAATGATGTAAGTGAATAAAAAATTGAAATAATTTTACTCATTGTTTTGCAGTCTACGGCCATGAATGAGGAAACACCTGTCAGAAAGGAAGACATGATGCTCCATCCCTCTGGTTACGAATCAATGACCCCAATTTTCACACACTGGCATTTTGAAGATATGATTCTCCTTTGCAAAATGTCTTAATAGTTGTGAATGGTTTGTTTTCAATATAAATACCTAATGTGTTTTTCTATCAGATTAGTTCATTATGGAATAATGTACATCAATTTCATGCGTAATTTAACCTCTTATATCTGAAACATCAAGTGGAAACATTATCATTAAATGTTGATCTGTGAAGCAAAAAAAAGGCCATTTTTTAAAATTTAAACCCAGATCAATGTTTACTGAGCCAGCAAGAGCGAAGAATTCTGCAGAGAAATCATACCATTTCCCGGAGGAGACTTCTCATCTCAGTATAGCTTTCCACTCTCACAGGCTGTTTGCTGCTTATGGCACAGTTTTTAGACACAGAAGGCTGTCACTCCCTCAAAAGACCAGAGGTTTGCCAGTAAAGACCTGAAAGCCACATCAGCCCCTGCCTGCTCTGGCCAACTTACTTACCATGGACGGTTGCTGCATTTTTAACTTCTGGAGACAAAAGAGAAGAAAGGGTAAAGAAAGATATTTCAAGCCAGAGGAAAATGATAGGAAGTTGCCATCCCAGTGTCTAATACATGAGTCCTGGAACATGGTCAGATTCTCCAGTTCACATTTTGCTTAGGCTGTCTCTCCTGCTGATGCATCAAAGAGCAGGCACAGAAAGTAGAACATGCTAGCTATATTTGCTAACTGGCCCTTAGATATAAAGTATGTCAACTCTGGCTCTAGAATACCCAAGAAATTGCCTTTTGCCAGATAGATAGAGCATCAGAGCATCAGTATTGTAGCCAACAAACACAAACTCTTTGCTTCATGCTTGGTAGCACAGATAGATAGATAGATAGATAGATAGATAGATACAAATATGGATGATAGATAGGAATAATAGATGATAGATGATAGAAAGATAGATGGATGATAGATGAGAGATAGATAAATAGATGATAGACAGATAGATAGATAGATAGATAGATAGATAAATAGATAGATTCAAAACAAATCTTCTTGGTTTTAACATTTGAGATCTCAACAAAAATCATTTTCATTTTCTTTCTAAAACTTCTCCCATTAGTCTTTAGGCACAGCCACGTGGTCTACACCAGGGTCTCTACTCCCTGCTGTGGCCCTTTTCTTGCAAGGAGTCCAGCATGCTGATCATGCTAAAATAGTCCTCTTTTTGTCCCTGTTAAAGCTCCAACCAGATTTCTTCATAGCACTTAACTGGCAATGAACATTTACTCTTCTTCTTGCCTCCCATGGTTACCGTAACCTGTCATAGAAACTTAAGAGCCTAAATTTGCTCACCTGCTCTGAAGACCATCAAGTCTAAGATTGAGTACTTTGGGGGCAAGTAATTAACAGTCACATTTCCCTAGAGTTTCTGATATGTTTCATCCATTGCCTCTTCTAGCTCCTCACTGATGCTACTGCCATCCGTAGACTCTGGATGTGCTACTCCATCCTCAGTTTATGTCTTATATGTACCCCCTTCTCTGTGTGTATCTCTGTCTCTGTCATTTTCTCTGTGTGTGTGCATGCACTGAGAATACACACACTTGTATGTGTGCACATTTGCCTGAATGCAATGGATGTATGAGCATGTGTATTTGTGTGTACACATGTATATGTGTGTTCCATTCCTCTCTGCCACTAGATTTGGGCTCCTTTAGGTAACTTCAATACCCTTAATTACATCTGCAAAAGTCCGTGTTATAAATTTGCTCACATTCCCAAGTTCCAGGAATAAGAACATAAATAGTAAGTGGGCTGAAGAGATGGCTCAGAGGTTAAGAGTACTGACTGTTCTTCCAGAGGTCCTGAGTTCGACTCCCAGCAACCACATGGTGGCTCACAACCATCTATAATGACATCTAGTACTCTCTTCTGTATACTGTTTACACAATAAATAAATAAATCTTTAAAAAAAAGAACATAAATAGTTTGGGGGAGCCTCCACTCAACCTCTGGACTCAACCTTAAATCCTACTTGTTTTTACTGCCATTCTTGTTACTTCTCAGTCAAGGAAAATTCTAGTAGGAACATGAAAAGACTATCAAGGAAAATCTCATTCTATCCAGATCTTACTATCCCTTTAATGAGTATGCCATTCTGCTGAGCAGGGTCACTTTCTAAATTGCTCAATCAGGTTACTGGGATCCACTTGATACACAGAAATAGAGGCTGTGGTCTCGGGTCACCAGGAAATCCCCAGTTACCCTCAGGGTTAATCAGACACCATCAGACATGTTCTCTGAAATTAACTTCTTGTTTCTCTTAAGGTAGTTTTATTCAGTGTTCCTCAATGGTTCACAGAAGGCTAAATGTCTCCCATAAGCAGAAAAGACCCATGGGATATGTAAGACATGGTGAAGGGGTTATACTATGTTGTTTCACTCACTCTGGCAATCATAAATGTTTGTGGTTTTTGTTTGTTTGCTTTTTTAAAGTTTAGATGCAATGAACACAGGAGCATCTCTCTTGGATGCTCTTTTCTCTCCTTCCAGACTTGACATGAATCTGACTAAAAAGGAAGTATCAGGGTCACATGTGACAGACCCTCTGATGTCACCTCATGGAACGAGCTATGTGTCTGTTTCCTCACTCCCCTTAGGATGGCCTGGCCTAAAATCCAAACAAATTTAGTACCTTATGAAAATTCCCCTTGTCATGACATGAGAAAATTAATGCTTGTTCTAAAATAAACAATTTGCCCCTTCTGCAACTGGATCAGACCTGTTATAGATCATCTGAGTCAGAAGAAAAAAATATCGAGGCTAGGGAATGAAGGGGTCAAAAGCCAACCACCTAGAAATTTATGACAAGATTTATGCTTATTCTCCTTCACTGCAAACAAATAAATACACTTTAATACCAGAGAGGCAAAAAGTAAACCTTTGGCTTGTGAGCCTGTAGCCCAGGCAGGATGAAAAAGCAGCCTCCATACAAGAGTCAAAGCCTGCCCTTCACCTTGGTGAAGAATGAAAAGGCTTTGTGCTTTTTCCATTACAGCTGCTGGAAGTTGGGCTCTGACTGACACCGTGAACAGGAAACTAGCAGTGACTGAGTGATTTTTGTTTACCTGATCGGTCCATGGTAATGACATCATTTTAGTGCTCACAATCACCCTTGAAGGGAGAGAATTGCTCTCATTTTTTAAACAGAAGAAACTGATGCTCAGAAAACCTCTGATCTTACCAAATTTCACAGAACTGATTTGTAATGGCAAAAGGAAAGCCCAAACAGGAAAGTCCTCTAAGCCAAGTTCATTTCTCTGTCCTCGCCAACATTTATAAACATATGCTTTTAACATAATGACAGACAAGATGTTGCAATCAAGTTATTCCAGCATTTGGGTAAGCCTGCAAGTGGCATGTTGTTCTTACTGAGGACAACCAGGATATGACATTGTCTCCTTCCATTATGCACAGCCAGCAGGCTGACTGTCAAATGCCAACCACTGTGATCTACTTAGCAAGGTCCACTGCTTGATCGCTATGAATAATTGGATGCCATTAATAACGGTCAGCTCCGGGATACAGGAAATTGGTCAAGCATGGTAATTATATTTTGAATTCCAGCAGATTATTTCCTGGGGAGGAGAAAGAGATTGTATGAGTTACACTTTTTTTCTAAGCACAATAAAGATAATTGCTTTCCTGGAGGTGAAGGGAACAGACCAGGGGCTACTTTATCTAGTGAGAAACACAGAGGTCAAGGATTTTCAAGTTATGACCAATGAAGGAAGCCTGATCCTTGCTACACATCATCAGTAATTGTTTCCTTACCTCTCATTCTGATGGGTCAGAGCGTTATATGCTATTGGGTCTCTATCCAAATTTTGAAGCACCAGTAAACCAGAGCAATGTCTAATTAGAAAACCTATTATAACTGATATCCATCTGAAAATATCCAACATACTTCTTTTGCATTTTAAAATATATTAGACCTCCACTATATATCAAGGGCTATAAATACTAAGTAATTCTATGAAGCAATATTATCTTTAAAAACACCTTTAAAATAAAAGCATTTAAATAATCTTCCAGAGATGAGAAATTAAAGAGAGTATTCAAAGGTACATTTATAATAATGTGAAAAAAGGAGGGAGGTTGAAGTTATTTTACAGAGCTCAGAGAGATGGCTCAGGGATTAAGAGTACTGCCTGCTCTTCCAGAGGGCTTAGGATCAATTCTCAGCACCATTATTACCACCCATAACTCCAGGTCCAACTAACCAAACATCCTCTTTTGGCCTCAGGTATCAACCACACACAAGGCATACAGACATATAGGAAAAACAGCCGTACACATGAATTTAAATTTTACTTTAATTGTATTATTAAATTAGAATTATTTAATAAAAATTAAAATAAAATTTTAAATGAAATTATTTTGTTAATTTTTAAACTGATTTTAGAGAAGAGTTTATTTGGGTAGCAAATAAAGAGAAGTGGGGGGTATATGTGTGCATTATGCAGATGTGTGAGCATGTGCATATGTATGCATGTGTATTTGAGGTCAGCCTGGTCTACAAAAGGAGTTTCAGGACATTCAAGATTATTGCACAGAGAAGCATTGTCTCAAAAAAAAAAAAAAAAAAAAACTGGGAAAGATAGAGAGAGATTCTTCTGGAGCCAAACACAGTCACCCTGACTTAGGAACAAAGATCCAGATTATCCAAAATTCCATATTTTAAAGCAGAAATATTTTAAGGAAGTTTTCATACTAACTAAACATAGGAAGTCAAAAATCAAGCCTTTGAAAAAAATACATTGGTGGAAACATCAGGTAGGTCAGTTACAGAAAAATGGGAAAATCTAAGCTACAGGCTTTCTTAGCCTTTCCATTGGTGGAAGCTAGTGGTCTCTTTGTACATCCCAAAAGATGCACCTAATGGTCACAACAATGTTAGGTCACATACAAGTCGAGTAATAAATGCCTATTAGGAAGCTAAAAATGGTCCAGCATGAGTTGTAATTAGACTCCAACCTTGTGAAATTGCAACCTCTCCAAAACCTTTGAAGCTTTTATCAGTTGATAGTGTTGGAAAAGGTTCAGTGTAAATGTGACTCTTTCGAGAAAATTTTATTCACAACAAAAGATTTTTGTCTCCCTATAAATAGCCAGCAATCAGAAATATCCAAATACAGTCAACTGATGAGTGTATCATTAAAATGTGCATTGACTCCTAGGATGACACCAAAAAGGAATAAAATACTGATGTGTACTACATAGATGCTTGACACTTAAAACCACTATGTGAAATAAAAACAATCTTGTCAGAAAAGGCACCATGGTGTATGGTTCTATTTCTCTGATGTTCAGAATGAGCAAATATATGGAAAAAGTTGATAGACCACAGCCTGTACTGAAGCAGAAGAAAACAGGAGAATGTAAAAAGTGGTTGTTAATGTGCATTGTGCTTCTTTTAAAGAAAATGATGATGTAATATAATTAGATTATGGTAGTTGTTTCACACCTCCCTACGAATATGCTCAACAATATTTAAGTGTGTACTTTCAAGGAGGGAGCTGTACAATATGTGAATTATGCTTCAAAATCAATCATAAAGCTATTTAAACAAATCAAATGCAAGCAGAAGTAGCATTAGGCGCTATATGATTCCTAAATGATAAAACCATATCTTCAGGATGCAGATCCAGGGGAGTGTTGAAGGCCCTGCATGACTAAGTAGTTAGACAAGTTCCCTACAGTGTCTGCTTTGGAGAGTTCCCTAAATTCAATGATTTACAAATAAATGAACTCTCTGCAGCCCAACCCGTTGGTATTGCTGTCTTTTCTCCTTGGTGATTTACACTTTCTTTTGCATTTTTACAGATACACTCTATCAGCTCTCACACAGAAGGCACTGTGACCTACAGGGAGTGGTAATACAAGCCTCGAAAATGCCTGCTTTCTTACACAAACACCAATCAGCTACTTATAGATTCTAAAATGTGAACAACATCTAAATGGACCTCTAAAAATTATTACATGGATGCTTGCCATGCTTCAGGGCCTGAGAAAAAATTACATAAGTAGGTGAGGATCTCTCTGTAAAAGTGAAGACCCAGAAGCCTAATTCCCTAGTCCTTAAATATGCTTCATATGCTAAACAGTAGATGTAAAAAGTACAGTGTCATTGTTTGCCTTTTTATCTTACAATTAATGTCTTTTCCCATTAGGGAATACATATTGTCTTTTCTTTTGTTAATAATATTTTGATTTTTTAAAATTATATACACATATATATCTTGATCATATACATCTTCTAATACTTTCCCCCAAATCCCCATGAGACCTTCCTTCCCAGTGGCATCTTCTCTTTTATTATAATTATTATAATTACTAACCTTGTGTCTAATTTGTGTTGACCACATGCACATGGGTGAGGGCTATTCAATGGAGCATGAGCAAACTTCTTCACCCCTCAGCAGCTATTGGCTCCTCATAGATTCTTAGCTAAGAGTGGGGTCCTTGGGAGTCTATGCCCCATTCATCCTGGAATTTTCAAACTTAACCTTGTGAACATAATAACAGCTGTTGTGGGCTGATGCAGATAACAACCATGTCACATTCAGAAGACATTTCACAGCACTCCTGGTTCCATCCTCCAGAGGTTGGGAATGCCCATTTTCTCTAAAAGGTATCTTGAATTCCACATAGGTCTGTTGGCAGTAAAAGGGGAAGGAAAGGGTCTCATCTCAACTTCAATATTTACCAAGTTCTCAAGAAACTCATGAAAATCAGAAGTCACAGAAGTTGTTTCTCACACCATTGTCTTCCTCATCCACACAATGGTGAATGTGAAGTGTATGTGTGTTATTTACATATGACATGTGTGATGTTTGTGTGCTGTATATATGTATAGAGCAATCTATGTGTATAAGTGTGAGTTGTGTGTGATGTGCGTGTATGTGCATGTGTGTGCCTGCTCAGGGAGCAGGAGTAGAAAGAGGGAGGGCTTAGGGAACATTTAAACTTTTTCCATGAATAAAGGAAATGGAATGAGATTCCCTGTGATCAAAAAGGAATTGTGCAACAGATGAACAAGTGAAAGGTGTACTCGTGTTTTTTCTTACTCATTCCAGCCTCAAAATGAAAACTCGGGATTTGTTTTGTCCTTATGCTATTTCTTTTATCTATAATCAGTTTGCAGTTTCCAAGATCCCATTGTCTTGAGTTATTTTTATTTCCTTTCCCCTTCATAGAGGAAGCATGCATTACCATCAAAGCACCAGTAAACCCTTGAGATTAAGAAAATTTGAAGCGACCTTCCTGCCATCTTTTCAACCACTACAAACCTACCTGATTGAGAGGAGAGAAGGTGAGAGAGGACAGTGGAGATGCACAGCACCCCATGTTTTATTCATTTCTCTAGAAAAGCTATGGATGTTAACTAATTACCAAACTCAGTGCAGCCCTGCAGGATGAAGACGGGTAATCCAGCTGTGCCCTACTTTAAGAAACAGAGTCAAAAATAAATTATGAAATGAATCATGAGGCGTATTTAGAGAAGGGTTCAACAGAAGGTTGTATTTTTAAGAGAGTGCTCCCCTAGTGCATGTAAAACATGACTTCATTTATAAAACTTGAGTCATTCTTTGACAGAATGCCATTATTAAGAGTTCCAAGTCTGTAAAAGCAGGTGTGCTGGGGGTTTAATTGTTAAATCCATAATAAGATTCCTTTAAATAGCATAACACTTCTGTAACCCAGCTTCTAGTGCTAAAATATGAATTGGTCTGCCAGAAATTGATTAAATGTAAATTCAGGGAAATACAACTATTGTCAGAACTAAATATGCCTGTGTTTGCCTTTCTGTTTCTGTGAGTAAATGGGAAAATTGGATATCTGAGAGAAAAAAGGCAGTTATTTTTTATTAGGTTTTATAATGAAGTTCTCATGCTCTTATCTATAAAATCTGAATG
Source organism: Sigmodon hispidus (assembly GCA_004025045.1). Classification (NCBI taxonomy): domain Eukaryota; kingdom Metazoa; phylum Chordata; class Mammalia; order Rodentia; family Cricetidae; genus Sigmodon; species Sigmodon hispidus. The sequence continues at coordinate 30,076 of PVIH01019808.1, forward strand.
AATAATGTTAATACACAGATATAAATTACTCAAGCTAATGGAGAAGACAGAGAAACATGCGACTCAAGAATAAATAATTCCAAAATTATTTCATCTTCCTTTTTGATTATGTTTTTTCTTTTAAATCTTTGCCTCCAAATTTTTGAGTGATCCAAAAGAAGTCAGTGAAAATCTAATCTTCCTGCATATGAGCTAAAGCTATGTCATGTGAAGCAAAACATCTAAAAGTCCATGTGGGAGGATCTACATGAGGGGTAGGTTTCCCACACAGGCCGTGGAATCCCAGTGCCCTATGATGTTAGCTGTTAGAGGCAAAACAAAAATACAAGCTTTTAATAAGCAGACTACTATGCTTTTCAAATAGACACATTGCACTTCCAAACAGAATACCCCAAAGGGATCTGCAGCTGCAGGGTTCCTTTGCCTCAACTGCAACTGGGTTTTGTTTGTGTGTTTGTTTGGCAGTCATTGTTGCTGTTTTGTTTTGATTTTTTAAAGCACTAAACTTGGCTTCCTGCTTTGTGGGGACAATCCATATAGCAATAGAACAAACAGCCATCTCTAGTCTAACAGACCCCCAATTACCATGTACAGCCCTGGGAAATCCTACTTAAGATGTCTTAGAATCTTGTACTTCATCTCTCAAAGAAAAATTGAAATGCCAACCTACAGGAGATGTATACACTATAAATGTGTCACAAGGAATCCTTAGAAACCTCAACAGCCTGAACTGTCAGTAATACTGATGAGAGTTTGACCCAAAATAAAACAGTGTGACCAATTTCAAATTGAATATATGAATAATGTTTCAGATCGTTCTAAGGCAAACAAAACTCTGAGTTTCATATAGGATTCTAATCTTGACTGAGAACTTTATCTTATCAATGTACATCCTCACTCACGATCAAGCCTGACAAGGCCAGATGAAAGGAAATATTCTTGATAAAATAGGAGGGAGCATAGGACTAAATTACAGGAGAGAATAAAATTGCTTCTAACAATTTATTTAAAGATTCCATTAAATAATGCTGGTTCATTCTGAAGCTTGAATGGAGCTACATGAGTTCCACATGAATTGAGATGATTAAAAACAATACTCTCAGACAATGGGCATTAAAGTGAGTTATGCTTGCGGAAAACAGATAAGGGAGCTTTTGGCAAAACCAAAACACTGGGTCTGAATATACATATTGGGTATTCCAGGAGAGGGAAGCTATGGTTGGATGAAGATTCTAAAGAATACAATCATGCTGTGAATGAGGACAGCCATGCATGTAATTTTTGTCAAGACAAATTGGCTGATTAGAGCTGTTAGATATTGTGATAACACAAAAGGGGGAGCTGCTGAGAAAATTCACTAAGCTCAAATGAATAATAAAACTGAAAATGAGCAGAGATTAGAACATCGCTTCAAAGACTGGAGCTAAGAATAGTGCTTTTGTGTCCGTAGCCCTCATATCTTAATGGTGTTTTATGAAATCACTGAATCATAATTTTTATAGTTGAAAGTGGCCAAAAAAAAGATTATCTAGTCTAAACACATATTCAAGACTTCTGTCTCCTGAAAAACATCCTGCTTACTGTTCACCTGTGTGAACATTCCAGAAATGGCATTTCCTGCTGAGTGGACTATCCCAGGTTTATTGAGAGTGACAGTATAGCTATCACATCACAGGAAAGGACATTACTTTGTGTCTGTAGTGACTCTGGAGCAAACACAGGTACTGAGATGCCAGTCATAGAAGTGTATAATTTATACAATTACTATAGGAAAATACACTTGGTAACTATGCTAAATGACTGTCACTGTGGTATGTATTTATTATACTTTTGTTATTATATTAAAGGGTTAAGTACCATTTTTGGCCTGAGATCTCTAGAAGGTAAGAACAAGTCTCATATGCACACTTTGGCCACCATGAACTCTGTCATACCTTTCCTGCTATTATGGATAGTTTTTTCTCAGACTACGAACTAGAGTGAACTCTTCTTCTCTTCAATTTTTCTCTCTCTCTCAGATATTCTATCATAAAATGAGAAAAGTAACCCATACAACGTCTGAAGTGGTAGACGTGCTGATTGTCTTAATTGGGCCATTACATACTGTATGCATTTACACATATGCATTTACTAAGAACATATAACAGCTGTGTCAAATCAAAATTTAAAACATATGCTAAGATAATAAATAAAAAGCTGGTCATGTGTTGGGAGATTTTTGCTGGCTGGTAGAGGTTGCAGTCTTCCATGGTTTAGCAGCTCGCTCTCTAAGCTCAGCAATATGAAAACTCCCTCTCAGGGGCTGGAGGGATGGCTCAGCAGTTAAGAGCACCGTCTGCTCTTCCAGAGGACCCGGGTTCGATTCCCAGCACCCACATGGCAGCTAACAACTGTCTGTAGTTCCAGTTCCAGGCAAATAAATAAAGTTTAAAAAAAAAAAAGAAAAGAAAACTCCCTCTCTCCACAGCCAAGCTTCCTGCACTCTATCCAGCCTTCTCTAGAGGATGTCCCTGGGTCTAGAGGATTGACTTTATCTAAAAGTTGTCTCTAAACCAGATTCCTGTCTCTAAAACCAGATGCCGGTCTTATCTCCAGCTTAAATCCTGACACAGACACCTGATAGAAGGCTCCCTTGCTGCATATACTAGGGCCCTTATGATAGGAGCAGAAGTGTGCCTCGTAATACAAATTAGGAGATGGCATTGCCACCACCACAGCCTTTATATTTATTCTTTTTCCTGGAATAAATGAGACCCACATGTCGTAGTACCCACCAAATGTGTTCTCATGCTAGAGGAAGAAAGTACTTTTACCTATTCAGACCTATGCATCCTCACTAAATCTCTACCCAAATCTGAGTAGATATGAACAGGTATGGTACACACCTACAATCTCAGGATTTGGGAGGCTGAGGCAGGAGGATCATATGCACTAGGTCAACCTCACTTATATACATATTGACATCTTGACAGGAAGAGTGTCTCTTACTTCCTACCCTCAAATACCATGTGTATTACCATGGCCTGATATTTACAAATGAAATTTGTCCCTGAATAAGAATTATCCCAACAGGCAGCAAAGAAAATCAATTTTCCTTCTTCTTAAAGAAACCACTTGATATGTGGAAAGTATTCACCTGGCCTGAGAGGCTGCAATCAGAGCCACCCTGCTGCCATCCATTACCTTGTGACATGTAGGAATTACAGAAGCCTGCAGTTACCCTGCAAGGGGTCTCTGCTGAGTCTAGGCTAGTGGATCATTGGGGAAGCAGGTTCTGGCACATGGTATTCTGATACTCAGTGGGTCCATTCTCAGAATACATTAAGCTCTCAGTATACAAACCTTACTGTTTCCTCAAGAATCCATTAAATTCACAAATGAAGCCTAGAACCAGAGTAGATCTTAGGAATTTGGGATATGGGCAGGCCACCTGCTTTCCTATCTCTAAGTTCTAGCTAGAGGTTGATGCTGGTGGATAGAATTGAGGTGGCTTGCGCCCTGGATGGATGAAAAACTATGTGTTTGAAACAGAAATTTAGAATATTATTTGTAAATGAGCCCAAAATATCACATAGTTAAATTAGTAGTACTTTCTGCATATAAATCCAGGCTGTTGCAGTTATGTTTTCTGAAAAATCTTCTTAGTCACAAATAGTATGCTAAATTTCTGTCAATTGTAAGTAACATGCATGTTTCCTTTGTCAACAACAGAAATAGGGTATTTTATATCATATTTTAATTGATCTAGATTCCTCATTACATGCTTACAATGCTTCAATAGGATGGGACTAATAAAGCTAATAATTAGTTCCTATATATGTTAATAAAATATGCATATTATTATTTTCAAGTTCAGCTTGTTGTATGTTGTCATTTTTAATATAATTTTAATGCAATGTTATACATAGCCAACATATATAACTGACTTCATTTGTAGCTTAATATTTAATATATTAGACACATGCTGCCAAAGTAAGCATTGTACACAGTGGGAACCCACAGTACCAGAAGGGGATTTTTAAAAAGGAAATGGATATTGTTTCAGTCTGACTTTGTCCTGAAATACCTTGTTTACTCCATCTATGGTGATTGATAATTTTGCCGGGTATAGTATTCTAGTTTGGCATCCATGCTGTTTAAGCGTCTGTATAACTTCTGACCAAGCCCTTCTAGCTTTCATCGTTTCCATTGAGTAGTCAGGCGTTATTCTGATGGGTCTGCCTTTATATGT
>PVIH01019809.1:0-34304 GCA_004025045.1 Sigmodon hispidus
GAGAGAGAAGGGGTAATATGGGGAGAGAAGCATGGATGCTACTTTATAGGAGAAAAAACATTTTCTTGGTACAACTTGGATTTAGTGTGTCATAAGCTACTGTTTCTACCACTCCAAGGTAATCTTTGATTAAATATATCCTGTATTTAAATTTAAATTTTATATTCACCCATTACAGTTGAATGTTGCTTAAGTCTGGTGATTGTTTGATTGAGGTTGTAGACTGCCTTTGTTGGTCTTGCCTAATAATTTCAATTACTTGATTACTAGAAGTGGGACTTTCATTTTTTCATTACCTCCTTATTGTTATAAAATAAAGGTGCAGGGAAATCTTCACACAATTGCATGATAACTGCAGTACAGGCAGAGGTGGTTAATACCACTTAACTGAAGGCAGCCTGGCAGGCATCACTACCTCATAATCTCTGAAATTTCATTCATTTGCTGATACCAAAGACTGTATTTGCTGTATACAGGGTTGTTTTAGGACATCTGTATAAAGGTATGGGTTGTATGAAAACCAAATATATTTCATTTTATATGGTCATTTATTATAGAACTAGATTATTTTGAAAGGACATTTGTTTCTCTTCATCATCATCCTCCTCTTCTCAAGTTACCACACCTAGCTGTCTCTCTCCCTTTCTATTTAAAGAGATGCTCTTTTCTATATGAGGAAGTAGTGAATATTGTTTGAGTATCTTAATTTTCATCTTGATAGCTAGATTTCAGTTTTTGAGCATTTGATTAATTACCTTCTCTATATAACCATGCTAGTAAATTTACATTAATCTGTACCTATTAGATGAATTCTTTTTAAACTTTTGTTTGTTTGGTTTGTTTGTTTTCATGGTACTAGTGATTGATCCTAGAGACTTGTACATGTACCAATGAACTGCATCTCTCTCCAACCCTAATTCTTTCACTTTAAAATCTACTTTTTGAGATGCACTCTACATATAAAATTGTACTCACTAGGGCTATGAGTGCAGCTCAGTGGTAGGGCACTTGCCTTGCTTGTGAAAGATCCCAAGTTTCATCCCCAGCCCACGAAAACAATAACAACAACAAAAAGACATGTCTACTTATTTATACACAACAAGCTGAGTCTGTTTGTAGTGCATTGCTTTCCTTTAAGCATGTCTTTTTTACTTGATCCTTTGACATAACCAGGAAGTATCTGGTCAGGTTGATACTGGCTCACTGTGACAGTGAGAACTAGGTCATAATAGAAGTGCTCACAGAAGCTTCCTTTGCTGTGTGGGTTTGTATGCATCTTTCAATTGTGCAGCCTAAGACTTTTTTATGTGTTTCATTCTGATATTTTTTTGGCACTTAAATATCAACCAGCTTTCTCAGAAACTTTGATTTTTATTGCAGAAATAAAAATTTATTCAGAGTACTGTGAGATGCCCGATACTTCAAGAACTCAGAGGTACCATATTATATAAAGCCCCGCAACTCTTTGCCAGTTAGCAATCTTATGACTGTTCCAATATTAGTAATGTCTCAGAGGGTACAAATGTGTGCTAACAATATTGATGTGATTTTTATTTTTTTCATTTTGCCAGACTAAAGCAGATTGCTTAACTTTGCCATAAACTAAAATACAGGTGACTGTGGAAGAAAACCTTTTTTAAAAAAGTAATCCTGATATAGTGGCACATGCCTTTAATCCCAGCCCTTCAGGGGCAGAGGCAGGTAGATCTATGTGAGTTCAAGAATAGCCTGATATACATAGCAAGTTTCAGAACAGTCAGGTATATATAGAGAGACCCTGGCCTTAAAAAAGTATTTTAAATTTTTTATTTGTGTGTGAGTGTATTGAGGGTTTCTTCTGTGCCATGGTGCTGATGAAAGTCAAAGAGCTACTTTGGGTTGGAGAGAGATGCAACTCATTGGTAGAGTGCTTCCCCAGCACCAAGTCAACTAGCTCAATGGCTCAAAAAAGAACCATTTTATTGTTTCAGGGAGACAAGTATATCATTGAATAATAAATTTTGGGGGTGGGTGTTTCGAGACAGGGTTTCTCTATGTAGCTCTGGCTGTGCTGGAACTCACTCTGTAGACTAGGGTGGCTTTAAACTCAGAGATCTGCTTGTCTCTGTCTCCTGGTGCTGAAATTAAAAGCATAAACCACCATGCCCAACCAAAATCTTAATTTATGATTTTCTTTTTTACTTTAAAACAGTTTCACTGTGTTGCTCTGGCTGTTTGGAACTCATTCTGTAGGCTAGGCTGACCTTGAATTTACAGAGATTTACCTGCCTCTGCTTCCTAAGTGCTGAAATTAAAGGCATTTGCCACCATCACCAAGTAATTTTTAAATAGTAAACCTCATATATTGGCAACATAGTACATTCAGCCATTTCACAACCCTGTGAAAGCAATATTGGCAGAGGAAAGCAATGGTAGTTTTGAAGAGCATGTGGAAGACCTTCAGGAGGTCAGTGCAGTCAAGTAGCGAAGGAGGCATTTACTGAGACAGCATCATTATTTCTTTGCTTTAAGAGATAATTTAAATTCCTGCCTTCTAATGGACTTCTGGTGAGGGCCAGGGCCAGATAAGAGACATCTTACATTATGTCTCTTTGAATTAACTTCATTTTTGTAACCTTCTAAAGGCCAGAAGAACAGATCTGTCCTCCTGTGCTTCCTAGGGAGTAATGTGTCTTAAAAATCAAAACAAACAAAGCCAAAATGGGGTTGGGGTATACCTCAGTGGTAGGGAATTTATTTAGGGTGTTGAAATTCCTGGGTTCAATTGTCAGCACCAAGAAAAAGAAAGAAAAAAACAATCCCAAAATGTATTTATTTCTTAGTGTTCATGGTTCGTTGGTTTGCTTTTTCTTGTGTGCCAAGACATAGATCTTTTTCTTTTTTAATTATTTCAGAAATAGAATTTCTTCATTAAACTAGTAAATGAGACTCAATATGAAGGATGACCTGGGTCATCAGAATCTGTATTTTCAATACACTCAGTACAGTTAAACGTTGACAGTCTTTCAATATTTGCCTTTGTTATTGAATGTCTGCTAAGAAGAGCCATGCAGTCATCTATCACTTACAGAATTGCTCTAGTAAAGAACCAGACCTTGATGGTGTACTAGAAACCTATAAAAGTGAACTTTTTATATAGATGATGAAGAAAAGGCATGCTCCTAGAGAACACCTGGAATTCAAACTTTCTAGGAACTACGAAACATGCATAGGAGCTTGAGTGGGGATGGAGGAAGAGGAACAGCTGGATAGTGGGTCAAAAATGGCTGCAGATTGGCAAGCATGTGAGACCAGAGAGAAAAGAATAGAGGGTTGTTCCATGTTCTAATCACCACATAGTCTTGTCCACCATGTGAGGTGGTGGTGGTAAAGTTTTTAAGTCAGTGGAGGTTGAGGAGCATTTTCAGGGGGCATCATTAAATTAGATTTCTTTTTCTTTTTCTTTTTTTTTTTTTAAAGATTCTTTTATTTTTAAACTTTATTTATTTATTATTTATTTGCCTTGGTGTTTGCCTGGAACTGGAACTACAGACAGTTGTTAGCTGCCATGTGGGTGCTGGGATTCGAACCCGGGTCCTCTGGAAGAGCAAATGGTGCTCTTAACCGCTGAGCCATCTCTCCAGCCCCTAGATTTCTTTTTCTAAACAAAGTCCTGGTTGCTGGGGGTAAACATGAGAGAGTGGGGATGCTAAAGACTTGTGATAGTAGCATTTATGTACATTTGAAAAGATTTGGGTGATATAAACCAGTCACTTGATGATAAACTAGATGTATTTGGAAGTGCAGATGTAGGAGATGGGAAGAGAGATTCTAAGTTTCTGGCTAGAATTCACTGAGATTTGGAATTGGGAACAGGCCCAAGTTTATTAGAGGAACATTGAGAATGATTAGGCATTCTGACTGAATAAATTATGCTTTTGTATTCCCATTTTATGTCTCAACTAAATATTCATGGAGGGCTTATAGGCTTACTGGGGGTGAGAAGGTATTCTGTGTTTTGTAGAAATGAAAGAAAAATTAGAATTTGTTACATAGAAATGTTATCACTGACTTGGCTTGAAGACAATTTTTCTCTAGAGGAAGTGTCACTTTAAGATGCCATTTCTCTGTTTGAGATGAGGTTCATTTGGTAGAGTGCTTGTTTAGTTTGCACAGAGCTTTGGATATTATCCTCAGCACTTCATTTTTTAAAAAGAGTATAGGTATTGGGATGTGGAAATGGTTTAGTCTGTCAGTTGATAAGGTACCTGCTATGCAATCATGAAGGTCTGATTTTGGGTCCTCAGAACCTACATAAAAATGAAAGGCTTAGCCTATAACCTCAGCACTGGGAGTAGGCTTAGGGAACAGAGACAGTTGTATCCCTGAAGCTTATTGGCTAGTCAGCCCAGCCAAATTAATGAATTTCAATTTCTGTAACAGACCATGCCTAAAAAAAAGTGGGGGCTAGAGAGATGGCTCAGTAGTTAGGAGCACTTGCTCTTGCATAGGACCATAGTTCAGTTACCAGTATCCACATGGTGGCTTACAACTGTGTATCACTCTAGTTCCAGATGATATGTTGCCTTCTTGTGGCATCCATAGACACTGCATACATGCAGTGTCCAGAAAACTTAGTGTAGTAGTACATGTCTATGGTCCTTACACTTTGCAGGTAGAGGCAGGAGGATCAGAAGTTCAAAGTTATACTCAACTACACATGTTGGAATCGGGAGCCTGGGTTACATGAGACCTTTCTTTTGGGGGTCAAAAAGTAAAGAAAAACAGAACAAAAAACTCAAGAAAAATATGGAAACTATTCTTCATATCTATTTTGGTTACATGTTGTTAATAAAGTATTAATATTTTCATAAGACTATGCTCATTTTAGAGTCTGAGCAAGAAGTAATAAATACATTGAATTTTCTTGTATTCCTTACTAAATATTAATGTTTTTCTGAAATTATTCTTGACATACAAATAAATTCAAATTGAGAGCAGTTCCAAGTTTATAGCAATGCCTTTTACAGAAATATCTAAACAATGTGAGCCTTACTAGCAATTTTGCTGGCTTTTGGTGTAGGTGGTGGTTCTTAGTTAAACTGATTTGGCCAAATGAAAAGCATCTCTAAATTTTTAACAGAAGAGTAACTAATACAAATATGTTTAATAGCTTTTGTGATGTATGTGTGTATGTGTGTATATATTTGAGTGTACACATATATTCCATTTTTGGGTATGTGCATCATATGTATGCAGTGCCCATGGAGACCAGAAGAGGGTTTTGGTTCTCTTGGACCTAGTGTTATAGGTAATTGTAAGCCACTCATGTAGGTGCTGGGAACCAAGCTCTGGTCCTCTAGAAGAATTCTTACCCACTGAGCTCTCTCTCCAACCTCACTTTCGGTATATTTTGTCATATAATATTTTAATGGAGTCATTGTAAAAATTAAAGTAACCATTATTTTACAAAATAAGTGCCATGATTAATAGTTTTAATATTTTTAAAAAATTGATCTTTAAACTTTTGCATTTCCAATTAAAATTTTATGGGGTCCCACTCCTAAACAAAGAACTATAGGCACTGTTAACTGGTGGAAGAAGGAGAATTAGCCTCTTCCAGAGATGAGCCCCTTTCTTGGTTATCCAGTGCAGGGTAATCAGCTTTGATACCACATACACACACACACACACACACACACACACACACACACACACACACACTTGTAACTAACATAAAAAGAGGCTATCAAGTTGAGAATGGGAAGCTATAGGAGGGATTTTGAGGGAGAGGCTGGAGGGGAAGTGATATAATTCTATTTTAATTAAAAACATTGAAAAACAAAACAAAAATTTTAATCCTTTAATAAAATATTAGATATATTAATTAATTATGTTAAATAATTAAATGTGTCAAGAAAACTTTGCCTGACATCAGATGATTCCAAGCCTTTCCAGGTAACAGGCAGGTCCTTAAAAAGTGATCAATTTGAAAAGTAGGGTAAGGTTTTTTTGGTTTAGTTGGTTAGTTGGTTTTGCTTTTTTCCTTTTTCTTTTTCTTTTCTTTCTTTTTTTTTTTTTTTGAGACATGGTCTCACTGTGTAGCCCTGGTTGTCCTGGAACTCTCTGTGTAGAACAGGCTGGTGTTGAACTCACAAAGATCCACCTGCATCTGCCTCCCATGTGCTGGGATTAAAGGTGTGTACCACCACATCTGCTAGGTGACCAGTTTTGTTTTGTTTTGTTTTTAAGGGAGAATATCTACAAGGAAATATCATAAAATTGTTAAAATTAATGAACAAAAGTTATGAATTAAAGTATTGTAAAATGAATATTTAAAGTGAGTAGCCACAGTATTTGGTGCTGGATAATTTTGTATTGTAGGGACTACCCTATACACTGTAGGATGGATAGCAGCACTTGTGTGTCTCTTCTATATGACAACCCAACACATTCCCAGATGTTTTGGGAAGGGGGAATATTTTTTATTGTACAGACAACAGTTGTAGAAAAAACAAAGGAATGATGCATTCCAGCCTCGGGATAGAAGTTACCTCTGGAGAGGACCAGTGATATACTCCGGTAGATGAAGGCATTTGCTACCAAGCCTGATATTCTGAGTCCAGTCCTCATGTTTGACATGGAGGAAGGAGAGAACTGACTACAACAGGTCGACTTCTGACTTCCACACTCACCACCTCCACCACCTCCACCACTTCTACCACCACCTTCTCCTCCACCACCATCACTTCCACCTCTATCACCACCATACCTATCACTACCTCCACCTGCTATTACCACCACCTTCACCTCTACCCACCTCAGTAAATAAATGAACAACACAAAGGTTTTATTTTGCTTTAGAAATTTCCTCTGGAAAGAAACAATTGGGAATTAAGGAAGCCAAATTTCTGTTGTTTTAAATTTCAAAAAGCAAGGGTGAAATGTAAAGCAAAAAAAAAAAAAAAAGAAAAAGCCCAAGATGTGCCAAGTCTGAAAGGAGTGTATGTTTCTTTCTGTATATATCTCATATAACATCTGTTGGATTTTTCAACTTCTCTCATGCATTTTTAACTAACTCTCATGCACTGTTAAACAGCATGTTATAAGCTTCTGTGTACATGAGCCAGCTTCATTTACTCCCTCGTGTCAAACACAGATGTAGCAGGCAATCTTACCAATATCAGAGACCCAGCAGACATTTGTTAAGTGACAGATTCAGAAGTCTTCCTTCCTGCCTATGCTCTATTGTTTCCTTCCTGATACAGTCTCAAATACTTAAAATTAGTGATAAGCCCAGCTTTTCACATAAACAAACTATGATAGTAATCCAATACAGATCACATACTCCAGCTTTCATCATTGTATATAATGGATAATATTTTGTATCTCTGTGGAAGGGACATTACAGTTGTGGAATTCATCTCATGCTTCAGTTTATTTTCACTTTATAATTTTACTCATTATATAAAACACCATTTTAGTCTAAGTTATTTTTTAAGGTTTTCATAAAACTGAAAAAATAATAAAAATAATGTAGTATGAATATGTTTACTTTAGTAGAAATATATTTTAATATAAATACTTTAGTAGGGAAACTATCTGGAAATAGTTGTCAGTGCTAAGATGCATTTCAGAAAAACATAGACTCAAAATAATGATCCTTCATTGGATAGTCGTAGTTGTACTCTGTGTGTGTTAGAACTTATTTTTTCTTACAACACATGTTCATTTATTGTTTGAAAAGGAAGTATAATACTACCATGCTTGCAAAATAACATCCAGAATCAGTTTGAAACAGCATTTGTTTTGTTTCATAGCTATGTGTTCTTGGTACTCTTACCATATACTTTTATAATATGAAACTCAGCATCCTTAGCTCTCTGCTTTAGGTTCACATATATAGTTATGGATTTAAAAATGGCCTCTTCATACTTATGTGCCATTATTTTTCTCACTTGTTCCCTTCAATATCCTCATCTCTAATGCGGGCAGGACAGTATCCTCAGAGGAGTGATTTGAGGATTGCATGAAATAGTCCATGGAAAGTATTTGGCATGGGGACTGACAAGAAAAAAATATTAAAAATGGTAATATAAAATAAAGCTTATCTTGGCTTTGTATTATGACACATACTTATAATCCCAAAATTTGAGAGGTAAAGGCAGGATGATCAGGAGTTGAAGACTAGCCTTGGCTACATAAGATCCTGCCTTTAAAAATAAGTAAATTTGCCTATTCAAGTCTCATTCTGGTCAATAAAGTATGTCTATGACAATAAGGGTTTATTTCTACTGAATGGGCATGTGAATATGTGAACCCAGCCTGTTGGAGATCTTTGCATATAAAATGTAGAGTGACTTAAAATACCTTGGTTATCAAATTGTATTCCTTATATTTGGATAAAAAAATGCATTTCTCCTAAGAAAGGGCTTCTTTGGAGAATAATTAGAAAATTAATTATTGAGTTCAACCTTTGAAATAGCTTAATCCCTGCCTAGTGTACTAAGATAGGATCAGTGATTTCTTTTTCCTGTGTGTCATGCTGCATGCTACATATTTTAACCTAGAAAGTAAAATGACTTGGAAACTTTAGACATTGATTAACAGGAGTGATTTGTAGCCACAAGTTTCTGTCCAGTATCACTGGAGGCTTGTTTGTTTTTTGAATGAAGTTGAGAGCTTGACTCAAGAATAACTACAGGCCTTCTAGATATTTTCTGTTAGTTACTGCTAATAACATACATTTTTTATTTTTTTCTCCCCCTTCCCTGTCCTGATTTTTTTTAGACAGATTGATCCTCAACTCCTGCCTCTAAGTCCTAAATGCTGAAACTATACTCTGCTTGATTTTTTTTCCTTTCACTGAAGAAATCTTATTCTAGGAAACATTAAATGCTTCAATATAAAGATGGTATAATCCTGAAACCTTAATCTAAAAATTATCTTATCTTTCTTTTTTGCATTCCAAAGTAATTTTGAGGCATAATAAAGGATGAGATATGGAATTACCATTAATGAATTGTGGAGATTTTACGTCATTCTTAGTTTATTGCTTAAAAAGTCTGCTTTGAACAGCCTTGTTTTAAAAATAAAGCAGGACACTGAAACAGGAAACAGATTATGTCTATCTTGCTAACTACAGCTGGTGACATTCTGTTGCAGACGTTGTGGGGGCAATAGCATGCTTTGGGGAAGAAACTGAATTTAAAGCACAAGTTCTTCAGTCACTTTCATGTGTTTTCTCTTTGCTCACACCTACATTATGTATACCATCAGAGAATCATGGTAGAGCTAGTAATAATGACTGGCATGCCATCTCCTGCCTCTCTATTAAGAACCCATGAAAATATTTTAAAGAAAAACAGAAACTTTAATAGCTCTGTAAATTAAAAAAAAAAATCAAAGATTGGTGACAAACTCCAGGGAGAATTTCATTAGCAAAAGTAGATTAAAAACCAGTATTGAATGTCATGTTATTTATTATACTTTCTGAAACCAGCTGAGGCAAAAAATAGCCAAAGGGAGCAGGAAAAGACCTTCACTGATGTTTAAAAAGGCTGACCGGCAGGCAGCCATCTCACCAAGCAACTGGAGTTCTCTGTTTTCCAGTAGCCCATTTAACATTCATATTCCCAGACCATTTCAGAGACTAATGTGCCCCAATACATAAAGTAATGCAAGAAATAGAGAAGGCTTGGGAGAAATATATAGAATCCTCAGAGAAGTATGGGAGCCCTCAATACCAAGGTAATGTGCTCTAGAGTTTACACAGGAAAGAGCCAATGACATGTGTTGTACATTTGGCTTCTTGTTCAGGGAACCCTTCTGAGATAGTCGAAGTTCAAAGCAGGGAAGCACAATGAGGAAGGTGTTTGTTAGGCATCAGTTTTGAAATCAGGATCTGAGGCCATCCATCTTTATTTGAAGTTCAGTTGGCTGAAAAATCCGTCTACTCAGTTTGCTGCCAGGTGCCAGTCGTGTTCAATTTCTTTCCATCTTGGTGATGAGGTTCAAAACGAGGTGTGGGTAAAGAACTATGAAAAGAGGAATCAAGATAAAATGTTACCTTGAGATTTAGAAGCAGATGAAGTCAGGACATGTACTTCGTCACCCAAAAGGGAACAGTGGAGATTTGCCCTTTATAGTGTAGAACAAAAATGAACCAGAGCAATAAATTTGGGACTGTACTGACATAAAGGAAAATGAAGAAACCTAAATATGAGACATATGAAGAACAAGTTTTATTACACTTGATTAATACACTGGTTTTGAATAATTGACTCATTGAATGGTCACTAAATATCAAGTATCTACTATCTGCTGTTACAATAGGTATTGGTGTTGTAATATTGTGCCAAACAGATTAAGCAGGTATGAAAGGTACGTACACCTGAAGGATATAAAATTTATAGTGGAAATTACTAGAAAAATTAGAGTAGATACAGTATTTAAGGTTATTTGAAGAAAATCTTCTGAACATCAATGCTTTTTACATATTAGTTCAGAACAGAAACACATAGATTTCTTCTAGAATATAGACAGATGATTTCATTTTTTTTTTTTATTTCAAGGAAAAGAAATGACCTAAGAAAATCTGGATGTAAAAAAGTTATCTACTTTGAAACAGAAACCATATTGGACACAGACTACTTTTCTAAAAACCAGAGACCATCATGACATTCTTTCCTCCCTGTTTAAAGCATTCTTTTTAAAAAAAATTACTTATTTATTATATATTATACAGAAGAGGGTACCAGATCTCATCATAGATGGTTGTGAGGCACCACGTGGTTGCTGGGAACTGAACCCAGGACCTCTGGAAGAACAATCATTGTGCCCAACCTCTGAGCCATCTCTCCAGCCCCCTGTTTAGAACATTCTATGCTGTCACTACAATTTATGTTAGAAATGAGTAGGCCTTTGGAGGATGGGGAGATGTGTGTTTAGGGTACTCATATATGTGGAAAGAGGCCAGGTGACAGCCTAAGGTGTCATTTATCAGGTTTATTCTAGGGAGGATCTCTTACTGGCCTGAAGCTCATTAAGTAGGTTAGGCTGGCCTCAGGGATTTGTACGCCTCCACCTCTCTAGTGCTAACCTTACAAGCTTATGCCACCACACCTTACTTTTTAACATGGGCGGCCAAGCACTTTACCAACTAAGTTATCTCCCTAGCATGAATAAGCCTTTTTTTAAAAAAACCCTTAACAATTTTCTTCTTGAGAAAAAGAGCTACTATATGGATTTTTTTGCAAGACATTTCATTCATAATAAGCATATAGATTTGTGATGTGAACGGCATGTTCCAGGGTTTTGCTACAAGCATATAGAAAATCTATAAGAATGCAAGTTTCCTTTTCTCAAAATGAGTTAATTCTCCCTTCCTCTTTCATCTCTTCCTTTTTCTCTCCCTCTGTCCCTTTCTTCCTTATTTCTTTCTCACATTTTTCTTTTTAGTCTTACACATGCTAAGCATGCCTTCTATTACTAAGCTGCATCTCAAGCCATTCCATAAAGTCTGTATCTGCCCACTTGCTGCATAGGCGAGAGTAAATAGGGTAGTACCTCAGAAAACTATTTGGAGATACATTTGTGATGGAAAAAAATCTAATGCAAATCAAGAATTCAAACATATGAAAACCATTGGTGTAAAGGACTTTTAGTAAATGGTAAAACCATTGAATATGTAAATAAAGTTGACATAATAGCCTGTATACATATAGTTGTGTTAGGTTTAACAGCCAAAACATATTCTTAGTTTAATTCATCCAAGTAACAAGAAAACCAGGGTCTAGAACTGCAGATTAATGTAAAAGTTTAAGGTACCAGTAATTTAAAGCAGTTCTGGCATAAGAATAGATAGGCCAGTAGCATACACCACACAAGGAAGCTCTGAAAGTAACTCTAGAATGTGTTTATAAGGATGCTAATATACAAAAGTTACAGATCATGAAAAGGGGACTGAGAAAATTAGTTCAACACTTAGAAATTATATAAATTTGAAGTTGCTTACTTTTTTATTTATTATAGTAAATTAATAATTGGATAACTAAGGAATAAATTATTAAAATATCAAAATGCATATATAGATAAATAAATATGTTCAAGTAAGGACTTGGAGCAAAAAATGATGACCAGAAATTATGAAGGCCAGTTATATCAAATTTAATCTTGTATTATACTCTATAATAATAACCTTAAGTAGTTCAGTTTGCAGCAAATTTTTACCCATGAATCAGTAAATCAGTAAATATATATAAATATATATTTATTTATATGTAAATAATTTATATATAAATTGTTTATATATATATGTATATATATATATATATATATATATATATATAACCAACCCTGGTAGAGTTCATTTTATTTACCAGGTAATAGAAAACTTCTCTAGTCAGGGCCAACAAGATGGCCTAGTGAATAAAGTTACTGCTGCCAAACTGAACAACCTGAGTTTGATCCTTGAGACCTCCATGATGGAAATGGAGAATCAGCCTTCATCAGTTGTTCTCTGATCTCTGCACTTGTGCTGTGGCATGTGTCCCCAACTCTCAATAAATACCAAATGTAATTAAAATTCTAAAAAACATCTGCTATTATCATTGAATTAAAAATATTCTTTTAAGTAAGTATATGCTGTTTTGGCACTGATCACAAACTAGATATTATATGCTGCTCAAGGAAGCTGTGAAAGTGGTGTGTTTGGGTATATCAACTTGGCAGTATGTCTTAGGAGCCTTCAGCATTCATGGCCTTTGAACCATCTATATCACTGCAGCATTTGACTCTAGGAATGATGGCCCTATTGGAGGATGTTCATTGATAGACTGTTTAAGTAATTATCTATTACAAATAGAACTTTAAAGAGTTATTAATCGTATTTATACATATTATACATAACCACTTGCACAATATAAAGTCATATGCACAACAATATATAGCAAGGCATACAATACTGTGGTTCCAAGTAGAGAAAAACACTGAAGAAAATATACCAAACTGTTATATGAATAGTTCTGATGTCTTCTTTATTTCTTTACAACTTATACTTTTGAAGACATTGATAGTTCAGATTTATGTTCATGCATATTATGTCTGTCTGTTCTTTGCCCCTTGACACTCTTCTTTCTTCTCTGTCCTTGGAAATGTTTTAAGGGTGATAAGAGAGGATTTTGAAACAAAGAAATGGTGAATGGAGATTGTATTCTGTGTCTTTGGTCTACTGTTCTCAGATAACTAGGATCCCCAATTGGGATTGGAGAATGATTTTTCCCTCTGCTTCTTTTTCCTTTCCAGGAAACACATGAAATTGTGGCAATCAAGAAATTCAAGGACAGTGAAGGTATATATGCATTTTTATTTCTGTATTTTTTTTGTAAATAAAATATGGGGCAGATGAGATTTAGTTGGTTAGACCCTAGATCTGTGATTTTAAAATCATAATCTCAGGAAGTGAATGTAATTTATTATCATTCTTTACTTTGAAAAACATCATACCTCATGATTTTAAAACATCCATTTTAATTTATAATCAAGGGTGGAATTTTTGCTCAAAAGGTTAGATTGGCAAGCTTAACTATATATTTCCATGTAATCTATGTAAATTATAATAAAAAGCTGATTAATAGCAATTGCATCTGTAGTTCCTACAAGTAGTAAGTGCTGTGAAAGAATCCGCATTTGGTCACTGTGTTCTCCAGCACCTTGTCACAGCAAGAAATACAAGGATAAGTAGGAGGCAGTATAGAGGTGGGAAATTTTTATATTTAGAGCCATTTATTGAGAGAACAGAAGCTTTTTGATAAGAAATGCCATATTTGTGGATCTTCAACATACTTCTAGGCTGTTACAAATAGAATATTAAAATTCTCTGCTGGGCAGGACAGTTTCAAATAAAACTAGTGCATTAGTTTTGAAATCTTAGCTGTTAACTTTTACCCAAAGAAAGATTGGAGGTGTAAGTTTACATGGCTTTTGAGGAACTTTGAGCAGCAGTTTTTCACAATTTTTAGTACAGAGACCCTAGTAAAAATTCTTTCTAAATCCTAGCCTAGTTTCCATATAAATACTATACTCTAATGAAGAAAAAGTCTCACAAACTCTTGTGTTACTGCTTTTTGCTTTCCCTAGCTTATGTAAAATCGTAAAATATAGTGCATTGTGACATTGAGTTGCAACCTATCATATGTAAGGCAGGTACAATGTATCAACATCAGCCTCTGTATCTAATGTGAAGCCTGAAGATAGACAACATAGCCTGGCTTCAGTGGTGCACATTGACTGAGCACTTTACCATACCAGCTTCTCTATTTATGAAGAGTCTCATCACTCTTACCTCAGATGCTTAGAGAGCATGAAATAACAAAGAGGGCTTTCTAACAGAAGCCTATCTAGGATAGCTTCCCAGCATTTGGTGTAACTGAACTATAATGGCCTCTTATGTGGAGCACATACATATTACCCAGGACCCTGAGTAGCCATTGTGAGGACAGTCTTAAAGGAAGACACTGAAGGAAGACACTGAGAAATGCTTTTTAGCTTACTCTGGAAGTCAGTCTGCTTACAACTATGTGCCTATGTGCCTGTGAGCTAATGGAAGCAATTGCCCCTGGCTAACCCACTGTGAAACCATTGGAAATAAGCTCATTGAGCAGTGATTAGACTAATGACAGTGATCTAGAGACAAATGAGGATCAATGATCTAAAAAGAGTACTTGCAACAGAAGATCAAAGCACCACCCTTGCATGTGTATGGAGACTTCTGAGTCTGTATTCACCTTTAAGATCACATTGGCAAGATGAAAAGTAATAGTTGTCAGCAGATCTTCAAAAACATTTTTTTGTCTTAGGGTCTCATGTAGCCTAATCCTGCTTAAAACCTGAGAGATACAGTCTGGATCCTGTCTCTTTATCCTGTTTCTATAGCTAGAATACTAAATTACTTAACAGAAAGAAATGATACATGTCTGGTGAGAAATTCTTTTGGAGTGTGAGTTATACATAAATTGTTCCTTATAGATGAGGTTGTCTGTTGAGCTCCCTTGCAAATTATTATAATTCAAAATTTATTTTATTTAAATTTCAACCAGGTCTAGTATAATAAAAAAATGAGTGTTCTGATGATATTGTTCTCACTGTCTAGTAGCCCTCAACCATTCTTTTTATTAGTTATTATGAAAATTCATATTATAGTGGTGATTATTCTAAATCAAATGTTTCTAAATCTTTGAGAAAATAAATGAATAATTCTGTAAAAGTCATGTTAACCTAACATTGAAATGGGACCTGTGTTTGGTCTAACTGCCATTCACATTAATGTTTCTAAATATTCTCTAACTGATATACAGGGAGTGTTTGAGAACATATGCCAACTTCTGGTACCTTCAAAATAGAATGTTAATTCTATTCCAGTTAAATTTATATGGATTTAAAAATTTCTGTAAAATTTTTTGAAGTATCTATTTTTAAATTTAGCTTAAATAAAAATTTTATTTAATTTAAATAAAGTATAATATTTTTAAATATAATTTCAAGTGGACCCCTTTTTAGGGCAAAAGATCTTTATTATCCCAAAATAACTGACTGCTATTTAAAATAAGACCCAAATTTTCATAGTAAATAAAAGGTTGAAATTATGAAAATAAGTTTGCTTTATAGTAAATACAATTTTCAATCATAATAGTAACTGTGTATTTTTTTTTTAGCTCTTAGGAGAATTGGGTATTACCTTTAAGCAGGAAAGTCAGTTTTTATAGTAAAATTGCATACTAGCTCAAAATACAGCAAAAAATCTTTTGTCAGTTTTCTCTTTTAATATGTCTGTCCTCATGTTTAAGTTTCTCAAAGTGTTTTAGAATTATTTTTACTTTGTGTCTATGAGTGTTTTGTCTGCATGTATGTAGGTGTACCATGTATGGGTGCTTACTGAGGGAAGAACAGAGCATTGGATCCCCTAGTACTGGAGTTTATGAATAGTTCTGAACCACCATGTGGTGCTGGGAATCAAACTAGGGTCCTTCAAGAAAGGCAAATACTCTGAACTTCTGAGCCATCTCTCTTCACCCTTCACACACAAACACACATACACACACACACACACACACACACATACACACACACACACACTCTTTGCCAAATCTTAGAAGCAAGCACCTTTACTCCTTGAGTGATCTCACTGGCCTTGGGTCATTTTTATATAAAGACATAAATAAATTTATTGAATAATCCAGGAGGGCCAATTTATACTAGATGGTTTTAGAATTGCAATAATTGAAAATACTGTCTATTAAACCTTTAGGAGAACATGAAGTCAGAGTTTATTTTTTTCACTTAAATGTTGACCCTCCTTTTAATTCTTTGGACTGTTACCTTTCTATGATGAATGAAAAATTCTCTTTACTTGTCATTGACTAACTCCAATGAACTGTGCAGCCAGCCAGCAGCCATGTTTAATTGTGAGGCAGGGTGAGGTGATACTAAGTTATTTCTCTTCTTGTATATCAAACAGAATTGCTGGAATTTTAAAATTTTTGCTTGTTTTCTATAGATAAATATTTTTCTTGAAATGAAATGTTATGTGTTGTTAATCATGTAGCCTTCCCTCCAGCTGATTCCATTCTTATTTTGCCTGGCGACTAGAAAACCTTATACTGCTCTCTCATTTTTTATGATACTATTAAACAAGAATTGGTGAGTTTTAATATTCAAGAACCTGAATTATGCATAAGAGGAGCCTTGAAACAAAATTTTCAACATTTATTATATAAGAATAAATTTGATGACATGATCTGAATACCCTAGCTACACCTGGTACTATAGCGCTTCCTTTTTATGTTCAAACCACATCTCTTTCAAACCTCAGGGATTCTTGTAAGATTTGGTGATATTTCTGCACCTTTTGTGATTTCATAAATTTTCTCTGTTCTTTACTTTGTTCTTCATCTCTAAAAATTGAAGGGTCTTTATCTTTTTTGGTACATAAAACAGTAACATCACCATTCAAACCTCCATGGCTACATTGATTGTCCTGCTGCTGTCCTGTCTTCAATCAGAGGAACCAGAATCAAACATGGTACCCCTATGGTTCTGTTCAAGGATGGATTGACTTTTCTTTTTCATTATATCTGTTTAAAGGCCTGTTTTGGGGGCCTCTTTGGCTATACAAAGATGTCAGGTTTGTGATTTCACAAAGTAGGTTACAGCTATTCCTGGATTTCTTTTCCAAACCCACGGTTCTTTAAAAATAGGGTTACAATAGTGTTTCTGCTGATCTTTAGATTTTTCTTTTCATCGCTGGCTTATCTTTGAATTTCTCTTGCTCCTGGAAGCTTTCTTCTTAAAAACTGCTATCTTTTATTTCAGTGACTCTCTTGATTTTTAGGTGTATTAACTTGACTTAATGGCAAGCCTACAGAAATAGGTCAGCTTTTTCTTTGTTCTTCCTTGGCATCTTTTTTGTTCATGCCACTTTGTCCTTACTAGGTTGGATTGTATACTGCACATAACTTGTTCATAGTTGCTTTTGACTTTGACAACCCCCTCCAATGGTGACTGTTTTTTGTTTTGTTTGGAACCGGGTATTGTTGTGTAGCCCAGGATAGCCTAAAATTAAATTTTCATCCATCCAACTACTCATTAATTCATTTATTTAATCAATCAACTTCATTATTTCCTCCTCTCCTTCTTTTTGTCCTATCCCCTGTCTCTTCCCTCTTCTCTGTATTTTGAAAAAGGATTTTTCTCTGTAGTCAAGGCTGGCTTAGAACTCACTGTTTGGCCAAGGGTGCCTTTAACTTGAAGCAATCCTCTTGCCTCAGCCTTCTGAGTGCTAGGATTACAGATATGAAGCACTTTGCTTGGCTTTCTTCAGTGATGCTTAATGATGAGTCTGGTTGGCATTCTCATAACAGGTGTAGAAACATTGACTTTTAGACCTAGGCAAGACATTTAGAATAAACCAATGTAACCACAGTCCCAGTTTATAGGTAAAAAGCCGGTATGTGTTTCTGAAGACCTGGAAGTTTCTGTGACTATTTCTCCCAGCTCTACTGTGTTCTTTGGCTATGTGGCTTTAGCTGCCAAGTAGATGGATCTGATAACAAAGTCTAGGTGTCAACCTAGATGTTGTGACTCACTCTCCAAAGTTCACTGTGATATACCATACCACCTAAGTGTTGATGTTCAACTCAGGATATTAGGTTGAATGTGACTCTGAGTCCATGTACCCTGAGAAAGTTAGCTATCCATTTTATCAATCAATTCTTTACTTATGAACTGGATAAAATAGCGTACATAGCACATAAGGAATATCTTAGCTAATGGTGATTTGGGGATGGCAGAGTGGAGGATGCTGATTTTCATGGATTGTGCTATGAGTTTTAATGCTCTGCTACTTTCTGCTTCTTTTAGAAAAAGGACATGTGTTGGTGGAGTGTGCATTTCCTTTCTCCATCATCTCATCATTTACCACAATTTTCACTATCAAGTATAAGGCAGGCTAGAAGCCTTAAAAACACTCACAGAAATAAAATCATAGGATAGTCCAAGTAATGGCGAGTGTATAGTTTGCTTGCACTTTAGCAATTAATAACTCCATTTCCTGCCTGTTCCTAGTCATTACAGTTTTAATACTGAGGTGCTTACTTATGGCTGGCATAAAGGAGCCTCATTTCCTTAAAAGGCAGCTCAAATAAGGTTATTTTTGCATACTACACCCTAAGTGATCTTCTCATGTGCTTTCATCCCCCTCCCTCCTTCCCCCTTGTGTGTGTGTGTGTGTGTGTGTGTGTGTGTGTGTATGTTAGTAAAACTGAGCTAAGAGACTTCCACTTGCTCAGAAAGCACTCTACCACTGAGCTATATCCTAGGCCCTCTTTTTTACTTTTTATTTAGAGACAAGATCTCAGGATGTAGGCCAGGCTGGCTTTGAACTCGGATCCCCCTGCTTTAGCCTTCCAATTAGCCAGGATTACAAGTTGGTCCTTCCAGGTCTGGTTTAGTGTGCTTCTTTTTGAAAAAATGATTTTTCTTATCTCTTTATAGACATTCAGAAAATAATCATTTTTATGACTCCACTTATGTGGAGTAAATATAAATGAATGATATATTTATCAATGACCAAAATTCAGTGAGGTTTAGGCTTATCATACAAAAGGCTTTGCCTGGAGAGATGGCTCAGCTGTTAAAGGCTAGGCTCACAACCAAAAATAATCAGAAGTTTTTAATGAAAAACATTACCAAAGTATTAGGTTTATTTACTGATAAAGCCATAAGTGCCTTGCTTATAGTTGCATGTTACAGCATAAATTACTTAAAAGGCAGAATATAAATCTAGATGTCCATAATTCTATCTCAGCACTCCTTCTATCATCACTATTTTAATTTGGACATTCCAAAGTCACTTATCTATTAGCACAATGAAACTGCCCCAACTTGATGCTGATGAACAACACCCTCTTTTTTTCTTGCTTTTTAAATGCCAAGAATTCTCAAGCATTTGATTATGGAAGAAACACCAGCTATATTTACTTAGCAACTTTGTTCTGAGCTCTAGTATAGCTTGTTGATCCTGTTAGGGATTCTGTATATAGTTATACACAATGTTGATCCTAAGTACTATTAGTTTTCTGGATTAACCATTTTTCATATTCTAGAAAAAAATCAGGATCACAAATAAGGAAGGAAAAGAATTTCTGTTTTACAGAAATTACCTCACAAGCAGCCCTTTCAAAGTTCTCAAAAAGAAAAGGTGAAAGCACACTGCTTGAAATTGAGGGGACAAATTGCTTATATTGTTATCCACCCCTTCCTTCTCTACTTCTCACATATGAAGTTAGGGAGAACTAGGCATATATGCACAAAGATCTCCACAAGGACCCAACTCCAGCATTTATAATAGTTCTCATTGTTGACAATTCTGCAAAGTTGAATGAGTATTGGTCAGAAGAGCTTAATCACTAAACAATAGGTAGCATGTTGAGCATCCCCAGTTCCAAAGTCCAAAATGTGAAATGTATTTAAATTTACAGCTCATGGAGTGCTCATCTGATGATACAAGTAGGAAATTTCATACCTGACCTCATGTTGGAGTCAAAACATAAGCACACTGAAAACATGGTATAAAGTTACCTTCGGAATACAGATATATGAATCCTAAATGAATTTTATATTTTAATTTGAGTTCAGATTTTGAGAAATCTTATTATACACACACCAGGACACAGACACCACACACACACACACACACACACACATACACACTGAAAATATCTAAAATTTGAAATACTTTTTGGTCCTAAGCGTTCCAGGTCAGGGACACTCCAATTATATGAAGAGAAATGATGATCTGGTCCATGAGACAAAAGCCCTGCACATAGTGATATGGAATGGTGGCCTGAGGAATTGTCTCACTTTGCAGTCTGAGAAATCCTCTTGAGGAATGAAATTTTACTTAAAAAAAAAAAAAACCTGAAAGAACCAGTGCTGCCAAGAGCCAGCGTAGAAGACTGAATATTCTGGGCCGGGAGATCAGGTGAACCAGCCCTATGCTAACAACGGTTAGGCAACTAGAAAACTAAGATGAGGGGGGCATGAAATTAAAGAGCGTTGATAAAGTTTCTTGTGGAGGCTGGTGGATGTCCCCAGGCCCTAGTGGCAAGGGCCACTAGAGTACTCAACAGTAATAAAGACTACTGACATATACAACAGCTCAGCAAGTTCAGATACAAGTTCAGCAAGTCCCCCAATTGCATCTCTCCCATTCTTCTGTCATGTGGGATTCACTGTCCTCCGTCACTCAGGATGGTCACTGCTTCTGCTACTGATGGCCTTCTCTACTACTGCTTCCTGTTTGTGCACAGACCGCATCCATGTCCTTCACTAACTAGTGTTCAAGCAACCTCCAACAGCGTCCTAGCTAAAGACCACTTAACATTTCTTACTAGGTCACAAAGAAGTATTGACTTTACTTTTCCTGATTATCACAGATTTATCTGTCCCACAGAGCCCTGTTTCCAACAGCCTTTTCTTTAAACTCATTTTGGAGAAGGGCTGAATGCGGGAGCTGGATAGAAAATCAGCTGAAAAGCATTCTTCACTCTGTATTTAGAACTTTTCCCTTTCCCCATCACAGCCCTCAGCCAGCTTCTTCCCTCTCAGGTGCCTTTGTGTATACAGCATATCTTCCTGAAAGCCATGTTTTCTTGTCCCTGGCCCAGTATTTGTTTCTTTCTCTTCAGACTTAAAGACATGCCAGAAATTGAGGTCCCCACAACATAATCTCAGAAGTCTGGATTCTAGCCCCTAAAAAAGCCTTGAGGCTAAATGATTTTTTGAATTCACAATTTTGAAGTTTTAGAAAGGAAATATGGCATGCTACATAGCACCCTGCAATCAACGCATATTTCTATAGCCTAGACTATGAATATCCACGTTAAGTGTGTTAAACAAAGGCCATAAAGAGTGTCATATCAATATCATTTGCCTCTGAATAAATTTGCCACAAACTTTGAACAGGTTCAATTTTCCAACCAGGGATTGGGGAATTCTTTACCTGAATTCTTGAGCATACATGTTGTAAACACACTAGTTAGAATTTCCCAGTTACTTCTGAAGCTATCAAAAGCATATATTTTAAATTAAAATATGAGGTCCTTGTTTGTCTTCCTATTAATTCATTGCCACTAATGTGACTTCTGTCCTTCCTCCAGTGTCTGTGGAGGTTATCAGAACTGAAGTTGATGGTATGGAAGGGCAGATACTAGTACAGCATAAGTTCTCCATCCCAGAACAGCTACACCATCTGGGATAGACAGATGGACATGCCATGAGAAGACAGCAGGAACCCACAGCAGCTGCTGTTTAGAGAAATAAGACACTCTTAAGAATTCCCTGTGATTTGGCCATGAACTGCGTCATGAATGTCTGATGTACAACCTGTGCCCAGTGAGGTGATTCAGAAACAGCCTGAAAAATAAAATTCACTTTTAAGCTAAACTTGAAGCCAACCATAAGACATCAACTGTTACACATACTGGACACAGTCTCTTTTGTACATTGATGGGGTTGACTCTCAGAACTGTTTTACACATTTTCTTCTCTAATACAGAATGTTAGGGCTAAAATGATGATGCATTCATAGACTATGTCTGTAAGTCTATGGTTTGGTCAACAAAAATAAAATGCAAGCATAAAAAAATGGGTTTGAGCTGTTTGAGGAAGCCTTTTCTTTGTTGTCATTTTGTTTTGAGGGTTTTTTTTTTTTTTTTTTGGTACCTCATAGCCCAGACTGGCCTGGACCTTAACCTCCTAAGTGCTGGGACTATAAGCGTGCACCAGCAGACCCAACTAAGCCTTTTCTTTAAGTTTCTTATTTTCTGTCTCTCTCACCAAGAAAATGTATTAATATTCTATCTGTGGACTTCTGAAGTAGACGATATTGTCAGTGCTCTTAAAATTCTTTGAATGGTAGCTTTGGAAGCTTTAATGTATTTTCTCTTCATCATTGTCTATTCTAGAAAATGAAGAAGTCAAGGAAACGACTTTACGAGAGCTTAAAATGCTTCGCACTCTCAAACAGGAAAACATTGTGGAGCTGAAGGAAGCCTTTCGCCGGAGAGGAAAACTATACCTGGTGTTTGAATATGTTGAGAAAGTAAGTCATGAATTGCCAGTGTGCAGATTCATATTATTTTTTGTTGTTGACACTATTGAAAGTAGTATTACTTACTATGACCTATCAGTGCATTCATAACCTGAGGATCTTTTTTTATTATTATGAATAAAGTCACATTTTCTATCCCTATATATCCTTGTTCAAGGTCCCTTCCCCCTCCTACCCCTTCCAGTCACTCTGTCTTCTCCACATCTCCCCATCTCCTCCCCAGCAAGGGCAGGAGGTCCCAAGGTCCCAATATGGCTTAGTTCAGCATCCACTCCTGGCAGATCCAGTTTTCTCCCCTCAACATCAAGACTAGGTCAGGTGTTCCTCTAGGGGGAGTGGGATCCAAGGTGTCAGTCCAATAACCTGAAGATCTTAAAAAAGAAAATATAGTCACTAGATGTCTTGAAATAGATTTTGTCCAGTGTAGAAGCATTCACATGATATTGTTTTAAAGATCATAGTCTTAGAATCTATGGACAACAAGTGCTTTTCAGATTAGTTTTATTTCAATTAAACATGAACAAAAGCTCTATGGAAGAAATAGATGACTGATCAATATGCTAAATGATGATAGAGGCACACATCAGACCCATGTAAGCAGGCGCTGGGTCCTTCAGTGAGACCCAGGATGATGAATGACCAAAGCAGAAGCAATCTTTTGTGAGCTGCCAGTACTGTGGCTTTCTTTAGAGAACCATAAGGTAAGACCTGAAGCTGCTCTGAAGATCACTAGTACCACTTTGTAAAGGTTAGCTCATCAATGACCAACTCAGTATTGTGACATTAAGGACAAAAGGTTACCTATTTCTAAACCTAAGGAGCAAGTGGCTGAGCCGTTGCTTTTAGCTGATTACAGTAGGAGAAACTGGAAGCTGAAGAGCCTGTTGAAGGTTTTGTTGCTGTGTGAATAGGTGGCTTCTGATGATCTCATGGGCTGTTACCTAACACCGATTAAAATGGGAGAAGCTGTTCTTTGCTGTTAGCTCAATTCCCTGGTGTTTACTATGATGTAAGTGACAAGAAAGCAGTGTTTGCAAGACCTGACCTCGTAATGTGACTTGGAGCTAATTCAGTATTTACAATGTATTTTTTAAAATAAACCATATAACAATAATAATAACTAGCACAATTTAAATTATACAAGACTCATTTTGTTTTAATATTATTTTTATTGAAAATAATGTTTCGTATGTGTTCTGATCATGAGTTTTTCCTCCCCCAACTTCTCCAGCTCTTCCCCACCTCCTGATTTGCCCAACTCCATGCCCCTTCTTTCTCTTTCTCTCTCTTCAGAAAACAAACAGGCAAGTAACATCAACAAAATAGAATTTAAAAAAGAAGACATGTACATACACACATACACTAAAACAAGCCAATAAAAATATAAAATTGGAAACTATAATATAAAAGCAAATGACTAATAAGACAAATAATGGCCAAACAAAGCAATATGAGACAAAAAGTTCACAAAAATATCATTGTGTTTATTTAGTTTTGGCCTACCATTAAGTACAGTTAATATACCCAATGAAGGCTCTGTCATTTTAAATCAGTTATTATGTTATATCCCAAAATCTTTTTTCTGTGTTAATTTTGTTATTTCACTATGAAAATAAAACCAAGGGTTTTTTGTTTGTTTTAAGAAAATGATTGCTGTGCTAGGAATATAGAAAAAATAGATTACATTTATTTTCTAGTTATCACAAATATTATACAGTTTTCAGCTTTCACTACAAAATAATATTTGATCCATCTAATATTTCAGTCTCTCTTTTTTATTTCTGTTGTATTCATGACGGTGGTTTACAATAAATAACAATTTAGTATAACACATAGAGAAATCTCTTCTGCATATCTGTTTTCTCTCTGGGAGGAACAATTTGTTATGCCTAAAATCTTTCTGTTCCCAAGTGACAGAGCTGTGATCAGTCTTGCAATCTTCTGACACTGAGGCACGGCCTTCTTTCCTTGCCCCTGTGATGCTTGGATGGAAGTTAACCATTATAACTGCCTACCAGTGACAGTACCTGGCAATCTACAGTGAGCCTCAGGAGCTTAAAGAGAAAGATGCTCAAACAGGATAGATAGTCGTTAGCCAAGACTCACAATTTTTTCAGTGCCTTAAATGAAACAAGAATCTCTTTCTTCATCATAAACGTACACAACGGGAGATAGCTCGGGACTTCAGGAGCAGCTCTGCTCCCTTGTCTTTAGTGGCAACTCCAACTGTCACATCCTGTTAGCTAGTATATAGTTATATGGTCACACTTGCTGCAAGGAAGAAATAAAATGTACTCGTCATTCAGAATACCTAAGTCTGTGGTTGAAAATCGTATTCCCTACAGAGTAAGGAAAAATGGCTATGGAGAGTGATAGTATCTTCTTCTGCTTAGGAACCTTGAGTAAAACACAAACTGAGTGATAACCATCTTTTCTGTACTATTCAGCCCTCTGATGCCTCCTTGCTCTTGGCATCTCTTACTTATTTGTTAATTGGAAAAAGTCAATTTGCATAGAGATTTTTTTAAAGCTGCAAAAATTCTTTCAACATTTTAACTGAAACCATAAATATACATTGAATCCTCTATAAAGATAGGTTGAGGTGTTTTGCATATTGATCTCCTGATTTTAAGGCCTTACTGGTCTTTGTTGTATACAGCATGCCCACAAATGCCTCTTTAAATAGAAGCAAAGGTTCAAAAAACTAGAAAGCAATCTCCATGCAAAACCTGTCAGTATTTATGATTATCAGTTGCCAGCACCTGTTCCTTCCCTGTCCCTTATGCGTGTCTGTCACCGTTGACTAGGCAGTAATGCATTTTGTGGCTCTCTTTTGGTAGCTATTTCCGAACTATTAAACATGCTTTTCATATGCACAGCAACTTGCTTTTTAAGGAAACATTATTTCAGTTGTTGATACTAATATTTAATTATGTTAAGATTGTTGAGAGCCTTCACATTTTTTTCTGTGGGTTTTATCTAGTAGTGCTTCTCCTATTAGACAAAGCTGAGCAATATAAAAAGATTTGTTTGTGGCTACAGTTGTATCTCAGAGGTAGAGTGCTTAGCTAGCAATGCAAAACTAAAACAACAACAAACCCAATAATGTTAACATATGTAGCTTACATCTCATTTGATCTTTAAGATATAAGATGGTACAACACAAAATGTGTCTGGTGCAGCCTGCACCTCAGCACCCAGTGGGGATGGCCATGGTTCAGAAGAAAGTGCTCTGTGTGAATTCTTCGGTTGACATGTAGATTCTTACAAAGGCACATGTCCTGTTTTCAGATATGTTGCTGTGACAACATATCCTGACCAAAAACGACTAAGAAGAGAAAGGGTCCAGGTTATAGTCTGTCAGTGGAGGGAGGTCACAGTGACAAGAGCTTGAAGCAGCTAGACATATCATATCCACAATCAGGAGCAGAGAGAAATGAATGCATGTATTCTAATGCATAGCTAAGTGCTCAGCTAGCTTTCTGTTCTTTTTCTATAGTTCAGAGCCCCAAACCCAGGAATAGTGCCACTCACTTTCAAGCTAGGTCTTTCCACATCAGTGAAGACACTCATGACAATTTCCCACAGACCTACCCACAGGCCACTCGACAATCAAAACTTAACTGTTACAACATGTACAATAAAATTTTATAAAAGCAATGCTTTTCTACTGCGTCATCAAGGGTATCTCTAGCTAAATGCTACGTTTTTCTTTATTTATTTAATGGAATGGGAAGGGTCAGTTGGATTGAAATTTTCATTGTCTTGATTCCTGTTAGTGTTCCAGCAATTTACCCATTGTTGCTGTACACATCAAAGTATATGCCATTAGTGAAAAAGGCAAACATCTGAGGATTATGATGAAGATGCTGTAAGTTCCTGAGCCTATGAGCAGCATCTGAGCCTCTGTGTATCCCCAGGTTACCCTCTGTAAGCTGCTTCTCAATGTGGGTTCCTTCCAACAATACACTGAGGTTGTACTGTGAGCCCTATTGATGGTGTTTTGCAGAAGAGATGGAGACCCTTTGGATAAAGTGATAATACAATGGAGACCGGCTAAATGAAGTTTTAGCTTAGCATTTCTGGTGTTTTTGGAGACATGGCCTTATTATGTATTGTCTTCAAAGTGTTGGAGTGACAGACATGCCACACAATTCCTGACTTACCAGAAAATTTTGAATGAACTTTATGCAAAATAGTCTCTAACTCTAGATTGACAGTTTTGAATGTGTTTCTTTAATAATATTTTCTCCTTTAAAATGTTTATTTTATTTATGTATATGGGGGAGGTGCCACAGTGCACATATGGAGGCTAAAGAACAATTTTGTGGAGCTGTCACCTTCCACCTTTATGTGCATTTCAGGATCAAATTCAGGTTGTCAAATTGGCATCAGTTAGGCAGCAAGTGTCTTTACCTGCTGAGGTATCCCATTGGCCCCTAGATTTTTTCAGTTTTTATAACAATTGTATAAATGTAATTACTTGTCTCTCTTTTTCTCCCCTTTCTCATTCTCTCTCCCTCCCCCTTCTCAGATTTAGAGGCAGCAGTGAGGAGTAAAAAGATATCATTTCCCTTAAAGGAAAACTTATATTTAATGCACTATCTTGATTTACCACAAAACTAAGTTGTATATTTAATGCAAAACAAAAAATGCATGTTCTATATTGAGTGAATTTTTATCTATGATGCTGTAGATTATTAGTACGTAACTGATAGGCTTGCCTAATTTTGAAGATGAATGGCTCTGTATTCACTTTTAGAATATGCTTGAATTATTGGAAGAAATGCCAAATGGAGTTCCACCTGAAAAAGTGAAAAGCTACATTTACCAACTCATCAAAGCTATTCACTGGTGCCACAAGAATGACATTGTTCATAGAGGTGAGTATAGGACTTTTAAAATGAAAAAAAGATACCAAATAAATCACCTAAACTTAAAGATTTACTGTTTTAAGAATAGTTCTATTTAAGCTAACCACATTTTGGAAGTAAAGATATGAGAGCAAGTCTTCCTCTGTACCCACCAAAGAGCCCCATACAGGTTTATTTGGATATTGTGGTGATATTTATATTTGTATAACCAAGTCTGCTATGACTGTAGCAATAATAATGAGTGAGCAGATGCAAAATTTGAAGCTTATTCAGGGTAGAATCAAGAGGCAGATGGACAATTTCCATAGCCTTTGTGTCTTTTGTATATACCAAGGAATGTGAACTAATTCAAAAGCAGGCTTTATAAGTGGCCTTAAGTCACAGACTTTCCAGTACACCTTTCCTTTTATTCTGTCTTAGATTAGTAATGTCTACTGTATATCTTCACCTCCTGATTTCTGTTCCCTTTTGGTAGAAAGTGTTCCTTGTCTCTAGGTTGAAGGTATGTATAATTGGTCTTGTATGAGCCATGATTATACTTCTCTAAATTCAAAATTTTTTCTTTAATACCACAAAGTCAGTGGTTTCAGCAATAAGGAAAATTATTTGCTTGGTATCATTTTGACTAATATTTGTCTTCTAATCTCACACTGGAAAGTTTGTAGCAATGAGAATGTAATATAATAATGCAGCTAAAATGCTTATCTGAAAATGTTGACATACTTTTTGTCTTTGTATTATTATTTTTATTGTTGTTGTTATACTATTATTATTTTATTGTTGTTGTTATACTAAATTTATCTATACAAATGTATATGGATAACACCCTTGATGTAGTGTTTTAGGAGTAGCTAAAAGGTATTACAAACATTTTCAACTTCTACTATTTGACTTTCATAGTAATTACACTATTATCAAGATTGAATATGTCATGGACAAGTTCCCAGGTCAGCTGGCCATCTAGTGTCTTAGGTTATGGTTCTAAAAACAGCCTGTTTTATACTTTAGGATGGTAATGAGGAGCTGAGATAAGTGTATTTTCATTATAGGACTGTAGTTTGATTAAACAGTAGGAAAAAATGATTCTGAGCTAAAGCTGTATCTGATAGAGTACTTGACTGTCATGTGTACTTTGGCTCAGTCTCCAAGATTTGAAAACATAATCCCATGATTGGAAATATTTAGATTTCACTAGCTCTGTATTCACCTCATTTCCACCTCTACTATGTAATATAGATGGTAACTGCTGTACTCTAAAAATAACATTGTAGCTGGGCATGGCAATATATACCTGTATTCTCAGCATTTGGGAAGTGGAGATGGGGGGATTAGGAATTCAGTGTCATCTTTGACTACATAGGAGTTGGAGGCCAGTCTGAAATACAAGAGACCTATGTCATCAAATAAAATTATAAGATGCCTCTCAGTGGAATTTTTCATTTTCTGAAAATTTCTGCTCTTCAACTCCTATCACATTTTTACATGATCTCTTGGGGGAAATGGAAATCTCAACTTGGCTGTTAATTGTGAAGCTCATGGGAAAGCTAATGAATGTAGGCATTATACAGAGAACCTTTTTAATACTTTTCCTCCACTAAATATACTGTTTAACTACTGGTGTGTATATTTTCAAAGAGAGCATGTGGATATAAACATTTTAGGTTCAGTCTTCAAAAATGCATATTATTAACATTTATGAAACAAAAATAGTTTCTTGAAGCATATCTTACAGAATTAAGGTGTGTTCTCAACATACTTTAGGCTCTAGGCTCAATCTTTACCAGAGAAAGGAAGAGACATTCATTTTTGGTTTTTTAGTGATCTTGGTAATTGAAGTCTGCATATCTCTTAAATTAATTGAATATATAAATATATGAATATAATAAATTCAATTAATTTGAGATTTAAAAATTCAATTTATATATTTCAATATATACGAAACAATATATATTAATTGTTTTTTTTTAATTTTGGTATTCTAGATATAAAGCCTGAAAATCTCTTAATCAGCCACAATGATGTCCTGAAATTATGTGACTTTGGTGAGTTAAAAATAAATTGAGTCTCAAGATTGAGAGGATTAATTTAATATATTACATGGGTAGTTTTAAAAGGTATATTAAAAGTAATCTTATATTTTGGTTTAAATTAGTAGAAGTGCATTTAGTTGTTATATGCTGACAGTTGATGGCTGGGGTATTTATGCTTTCTCTTTGTTGTATGGGTTTATTATCTATAATTTTAACAAATTATGCAGTTATTTGTTTAATGGAAATTAATTTGAAACAAACACTTGTCATATGAGTAATGTACTAAGTGACCCAGTACCAAATGACCCCAGAATTAGAATTTTATTAAAACTCTCAGTATAGATTTCCTGGTTAGAGTAGGATAAAATATTTTGTATATCGATAGAAATTGTTCTACATTTAGTCATAACCACTAGATAAATGCCCATATGTATTCACACTTATGTATAGCATGCATGCAGTGGTTGTATCCCTAAGACTAAAGCCATTTTTAGAACACATCCATTTGTTTATTAAATGTTTAATAAATGAAATGTGTAATTGGTATACAATATTCTTATTTCTCAAATATATAGAAAAACTTCTAAAAAGTATACACCTAGTAAAAATCAGTATTGTTTCTCATGTGGATAATTCTACTTTAAATGCTGTTAAATATTTTAAATAATATAGAAAAGTTTAAAATCCTGAGTTAATTGTGTTTAGGTCATGGCTCGTTAGAGCAGAAAGGAGCATTTATTTAAAAAAAAAAAAAAAGGCAGACAACTAAAGTTTTTGAGTTATTGTCAATATTCAGCAGTTGATTTAAATAGTTAAATTATTATTTCTTTCTGAAATAGGATCTCATGTATCCCAGGATGACCTCCAACTCATTATATAGCTTAGCATGGCTCTGACCTTCTGATCTACCTTCCTTTACCTCTTGCGTGTTGGGATTATAAACATTTGCCAGCACATCCAGTTTATACAGTGTTAGAAGTAGAACCAAGAGGTTGCTGCACACTAAGCAGAGACTGCTAACTGAGCAAATTCCTAACCCCAGGAGGTCAGCTTTTGAAACTATCTTTTTACCTGATCTACACTGTAAAAACATGGAGACTCTAAAATATTATTGAGAGCTTAAGAGATGGCTCAGTGATTAAGAGCACTTATTGCTCCTGAAAAAGCACCTGGGTTTAGTTCCCAGTACCCACAAAGCAGCTCAGGACTGCCTAATTCCAGTTCCAAGGGGTCTAACTTCCCTCTTCTGACCACCACTGGTTTCCAGGAATATTGTCTATTTATGAGTTCCCCTCTTTAATTATGATTACCTCTCAAAGTGTCAGCAGACTGTGTCCCCCAGACTCTGTTTACTCTGCCTCCATGAGTCTACATTAGGTCCAAGGTGACTACAGATTGTAAGAGAGGTATAAATACAAAATAAATGCCTACAGAATGGTTCATAATAGGAAAAGAGTATTGTTTCTCTAGCATCTGTGTTCTAAATTGTGGCTAGGAAGTTCCTTCCGGCAGCAGTCCATGTGGCGTCCTACGTTCAGTGGGTCCCATCTAGGACTTCTAATTAATTGCCTTCCCTAGCAGAGAGGTAACTCCTTTGCCTGGCTTGAAGAGCCCCATTCAGAACTGCACATAGTTATTCAACAAATACTTCAGTAAGAGGAATTGATTAGCTGAAGTTATAGGCTTTGTTTTTTGCTGCTGTTGTTTCCTTTTATTGTTTCACTTTAAGAAACACTAATTTTGCATCTCAAACTGATACAAACCTTAATTTTTACTCCATTTTTAATGTTTTAGTTATTTATGACCCTGGTGGTGAACCTCTATTGTATTTGGTGAGTTAGATTGGTAATTAATTTATCCTACTGCTTCATTTTTTTTTGATCCTAAACCTTTGGAAAGAGTGAGAGACAAAACAAATGCTATCATCCATAAGGTAATTAAGATACCCCTAAGTCGCATCTCCAACATTAAAGGCTAAGAGTAATTTTCAGCCTACTTGTTTCTATCAGTGCCAACTGTTAATTGTTTACTTAATGACTGGAACTGCTCAGCAACAGTAAATACACAATACTATGTAGGTCTCACATAGCAGAATTAATGCTCGTGTGGCTTTGACTTCTGGCCCTAGTGAGCACTCAATTTTAAATTGAAAATTTTAGGAGAGTCTATTTGAAAATGCAGCTCCAAATGCTTACAAAAACACAGGATGAATTTGAAAACTTGAATCTCTTTAGCACAGAGAAAAGACTAAGGTTATAACATATATATCGTGTGCTTTAACATATCAACACTATTAACTATATTAAATAAAGATACTCTTAATAAATAGTCCACTTAATGTTTTTATGTTCTTTTGGTGTTCTTTGAATGTATTACTAGAGGTGAACTATTTTGTCAACAGAAAATTGCTATTCTTTCAGGTTTTGCTCGGAATCTCTCAGAGGGCAATAACGCAAATTACACGGAGTATGTAGCTACAAGGTGGTATCGGTCACCAGAGCTATTACTTGGGTGAGTTACCTTTCTAAATAGAGTGACCTATACACATTTGTTGATTCTTTATTTTTTGTATTGGGATCACTTATGAAAAGTAAATCCTTGGGTTACTTACCTGTATCAGTTGCATATCCACTGAAAAAAAAGACAAGAACTCAATGCTGAGAAATAACTTATTTTTATTTATCCCAGTTCTGCAATTGTTTCTGTGACTTGAGTTAAACACAATGGCCTCTCATGGCGTCACTCTGATATAGCTAGTTGCAAACAAGTTGATGTAGGGGGCTTTGGCTGGTGTCTGATCGAGCTTTTGTTCTACCCATTGAGAAACTGAGGTTATGTTTAGATGTGTTTGATAGTTGCTAAAAGTAGATGAGCACAGCACAGCCAACTTGTACTCAGTTGAATTGATTGTCATGTTCTAGTTTAAGTACCATACTATTTGTGTAAAATTTCATTGAAATCAGTTGGTATTTGGTTTTATATTAAGATTCTACATGCTTATACATTCTGAGGACTTTGTCTTTGATATCCAAAATAGTTTCAGCTGCATAAAGTATTCAAATTGCATGACAGGATTAAAATAACTTGTCATGAGCATGAAATTTTTCCATAGGTTTCTTAATCTAGTACCATAGGACAGGTTTTCTTTATCTCAAATAGCATTTTTAAAATCAATATGCTTAATTGTCCAGAAAGCTGCCAAAAATGTCTAAATGAGCTTTCCTCATGATTTCAGATTTGGGGGGGGGGAAGTTAGATAAATGAAATACTGAGTTATTGTTGCAGAAACTTATATTAACCTAAATATATTTTATATGCTAATAGTGCTTTAATTTAAATTTTTTATATTATTATGCATTCTGGAATTTCATTTTTTATACATATATCCCCTTGTTCAAACTCCGTTTGCCCTCTGGCCCTTACCAGTCACTCTCTCTTCTCCCCATCTCCTTATCTCCTCCCTAGCAAGGGCAGGAGGTCCCAAGATCCTAAGGTGGCTTAGTTCAACATCCACTCCAGGCATATCCGATTTTCTCACCCCAACATCAGGTGATCCTATGGAGGGAATAGGCTCCAAGGTGCTGGTCCAAGGTGCTTCAGATCCCAAGCTGTTCAGTGATTGTGGTTTGCAGCTTGGGTATGCTTTGCTTTTTGTTTAAAGTCCACTAATGAGTGAGTACATCCTCTGCTTATCTTCCTGGGTTTGTAATACCTCACTCAGGAGGATGTTCTCCAAATCCATCCATTTGCCTGCGAATTTTAGGATATCATTTTTTCTTACTGCTGAGTAGTACTTCATTGCATAGATGTATCACCATTTATTAATCCATTTTTCTGTTGAGGGGCATCTAGGTTGTTTCCAGGTACTTGCTATTATGAATAATGCTGCTATAAGCATAGTGGAGACAATGCTTTTGGAGTGTGAATGTGCATCTTTAGGGTATATACCCAGAAGTAGTATTGCTGGGTCCTTGGGGAGATTGATTCTCAACTTTCTGAGAAACCTCCATATTGTATTCCAAAGTGGCTGAACAAGCTTACACTCCCACCAACAATGGAGGAGTGTTCCCCTTGCTCCGCATCCTCTCCAGCATAGGCTGTCATCTGTGCCTTTTATCTTAGCCAATCTGACAGGTGTAAGGTGGTATCTCAAAGTTGTTTTGATTTGCATTTCTCTGATGGCTAAAGATGATGAGCACTTTTTCAGGTGCCTTTCAGCCATTTGTAATCCTTCTGCTGAGAATTCCCTTTTTAGTTCTGAACCCCATATTTTAATTTGGTTATTTAGGGCATTGGGCTCTATTTTCTTGAGTTCTCTATATGTTTTAGAGATCAGTCCTCTGTCACTTGTAGGGTTAGCTTGAAAAGAGTTCTAGAGCACAGAAACTGAACTAAAAGCAGCTTCATGCAATTGTGTGAAGATTTCCCTGCACCTTTATTTTATAACAATAAGGAGGTAATGAAAAAATGAAAGTCCCACTTCTAGTAATCAAGTAATTGAAATTATTAGGCAAGACCAACAAAGGCAGTCTACAACCTCAATCAAACAATCACCAGACTTAAGCAACATTCAACTGTAATGGGTGAATATAAAATTTAAATTTAAATACAGGATATATTTAATCAAAGATTACCTTGGAGTGGTAGAAACAGTAGCTTATGACACACTAAATCCAAGTTGTACCAAGAAAATGTTTTTTCTCCTATAAAGTAGCATCCATGCTTCTCTCCCCATATTACCCCTTCTCTCTC